>APFE031559445.1:0-12824 GCA_000404065.3 Pinus taeda
TATGAAAAGCTCCTCATCATCGTCAATGTAACCAACGTCTCCCGTATGCAGCCATCCATCTTTATCAATCGTCATCTCAGTGGCCTCCGGATCATTGAGATACCCTGCAGAGGCATGGCACGAAATTTGCAAAATTCAATTTCTTTAGAAAATTTAAATTTAAATTTATTACAGTGGTTTGGGTAAATTTGATTGGTTATTAGGCCAGTATTGTTTAATAAAATCGAAATAATTATGTTTTTAAACACTATTGCTTCATTTTAATTTCTATTTTAATAGAAATAACTATGTCTTTAAACACCACCATTTCTCTTTAACACTATAGCTTCATGTTAATATCTTTTAACATCAAAACAACCATATTTTTAAGCACCACCACTTCGAAAACAACCATATCTTTAAACACCACCCCTTCTAAATATCACCACTTCTTTAACTACGATATCTTTAAACACCACCACCACTTCTTTAACTACAATATCTTTAAACACCACCACTTCTTTAACTACAATATCTTTAAACACCACCACTTCTGTACGGCACATTCTTTAACACCACCCCTTCTCTGACTTTAACCATACAAAATCAGTTTCTACTTTTATACCCACCTTTCATAATTTGAGGGCCGCGGATACAGATCTCTCCCCGGTGGTTATGTGGCAGGGAGACTCCGGTCTCGGGTTCGATTATCTTCATCTCCGCATTTCTAACCACGGTACCGCAGGAGCCAGACTTTACGGTGCAGGGTACTTTTGCGAAACCCAGAGACATGGCCACAACTGGTCCAGCCTCTGTCATACCATAACCCTGCTCCATTGTACAAAAAGAGTTATAATATCTTGTCAATTTGATAAAGAGAACCAGCATTTCAGTGTGTTAAAAAACAATCCACATTCCCAAATCCCGACAACTTGGAAGTACGAAGCGTTTCCTGCAACTTTTATATCAACCCAAGGAGTCTCTAATTTGATGAAGAATCGGGAATTGAATTGCAATTTTGTATCACCTGGGCCAAAGTTGCGTTGGGAATCCTAGCCCTAAGGGCGTCTTCCAGCTCCTTCCCGAGAGGCGCAGCGCCTGACAAGACCATTCTGATGGACGACATATCATATTTTTCCACTACTGGATTCTTGGCGATGGGCAGAACAATCGGAGGCACGATCGGAGCCACAGTGACCTTGAATTTCTGTGTCAGCTCCAACATCGCATGGATTTCGAATCTCTGCATAATCAACACAGCCGCACCCGCTCGGAGAGAACAGAGCAGCACAGAATTGAGAGAATAAATATGAAACAGCGGCAGCACGCACAGAACCACGTCCTCGGAATGCAGATACAGATTGGGATTCTCGCCGTCCACCTGCTGCGCAACAGAAGAAACGAGCGCCCCGTGCGTGAGCATGACGCCCTTGGGAAGCCCGGTGGTGCCAGACGAATAGGGCAGAGCCATGACGTCGTCAGGTCGAATCTCGACAACGGGTATCTCATTCTCGTCGGCCTCTGCCAGAACCGAGAAATGCACGCACCCCTCCGGAGCCCCTGCGTCAATTGTAATAACCAGAACTGAACTTTTTTCCCTCTCGAGATCGCACAATTTCTCGACATAAGAGGCCTGAGTGACGATCACCCGAGCCTGGGACGCCATTACCTGCTTCGCAATCTCGCCCGGCGTATAGAAAGGATTGGCAGTTGTCGCAATGGCGCCAATTCGAGACGAACCCAAGAAAACGAAAGCGAACTCTGGACAATTGGGCAGCAAAAGCATAACGACATCTCCATGCCGGATGCCGAGCTTGGCCAAACCAGAGCCGACCCTGCGAGAAATCAAATCAACTTCGCCATAGGAATAAACTTTCCCATTAGATCCCTGTACAATGCATGGCCTCTCTGCAAATTCCCCCAATTTCTCGAAGCAATAATCGTGCAGAGGAAGATGGCTGGAGATTTCAATATCGGGAAGCTTGGATTTATATAAATACAAAGACTCCCCATCCCCGTCCCCGCGCCCGCTCACATTGCCCTGAGTACCCGATCCCTCCATGATAATTAAGCTCTGAAGCTCTGTTTTTTTCTTCCAGATAATTATGATACGATATATTTTAATGAAGTCCTTTCCCTCTAAAATAGCTCTTTGATATAAATTCTGATCAAAAGTTTAGTCTATTTTGCTATGAATCTTGATCAAAAATTGCGCAGTTTAGCTTTTTCGCTATCAATCTGGATAAAAAAATAGCAATTTTGTGATCAAACCGTCCACTTTAGACCACTTTCAAACTGATTAGACTCGTTGGGTTGCGAACACAGCTTGTCCGGGAGGCTTAAGAATCGTGGCGGCCGTATTGCAGTGCCAGAGACAAGGCGGAACATGGGGGAGTTGCAGGTCGTGGTCCAGATCGTTGGGTGAGTTATTGCATTTTTTTTCGATGGCCAGAACGTCACAAATGTTGACCGTTGGAAAGGCCAGCGAGTTACAATCCGGCGGCAAAAATGTGATGGAGAGTTTTATGTCAGAAATGCTGCCGGCATATTGCACGGACCGTATCAACATACTGTGGGCCCCGGCCGCCCGGTTCCACTTGCTTGCACGTATGCTCGGTCAACGCGATCATCTGTACTAGGATTCCTTAATTTAATATTAAGGTTTATAGGTCACCAAATACAGTTCACCAAATTCTATTTATCAGTCACCACATTCGAACATGGTTTGGTTATCAAAAATTAAGTTGTTGGTTTTAGGTAACTAAAAAAATTAATATTCTGGTAAATCACATTTTAATTTTTGTTGTAGATGCGTTTTGTATTATTAAGTGTGGTTGATTATTAAGATTTAAGATGAAAGTAACGATCCAACACAATAATTTTGTTGTGTGGTTCATTATTAAGATTAGAATAAATTATATGTTTGTTATTTTGTTTTATAGTCCTAAATATAGAAAAGATGTTAGAATGTCTAATGCTTTTTGTATCCCTAAATTTTTGAGTTAATCAAATTATAAGTTAAATAATAAATAAATAAATTAATAATTATAATTATGATTATAATTATAATTAATAATAAAATTATTTAGATATATTTTCTTAAGATTCTAATTAAATGTTTAAGAGATTTTTCAGCAATTTGGTAAATAATGTTAAAGAGAATTTTTCAAGCATTTGGTAAAATATTTGATTTCCTTAGTTCTTGCTCGATTAGCGTTTAAAATAATAATATATATTGATTTATAACTTATAAGATTTAGAAGTTCAAAGATAATATCTATAATGAATCGAATATATATTGGTTTTATAATTTAGTAAGATTTAAAGTCAAAAAATAATATTAAATATAAATATATAACAGTTTTAAGAAAAAGATTGTAAAGAGAGCAAAAACATTTTAATATTTTTAATTTTATCAAAAATTTTGAATATAATAATATTTTTTTACCCAATATACATGCATAAATTTAAAAGATAGAATATTATTTTCTTTAACATTTTATTGTTATTTATTTTTAAATAAAAAAATTTAAACTTTTCAAATACATAAAATTATATAGAATATTGAGTTATAATAGAACTTTCAAAAACATAAAATTATAGAGTAGGATATTGAGTTATAATAGAACTTTACTTAGGCTATAACATAAGGCAAGATTTGAAAAGAAACATCAAAGCTGCAAGTCCCTACCTAATGGTTATGGAAGTTAGGAGTTGATGAGGCGATGATGGAATGGAGCTCTGACGTGGCCGCAGGCGGGTAGGTGGCGCGTGCGCATCGCCGCATCTGCAAAGGGTTAAAACAAAACAAATTTACTGCAGTAAACCGTAGATTTTCGTTGTAGCAAGTTGCAATTCTCCCGACCTGTCGCCATCCGGCTCCTTCGCCCGCAGTCAACTGTCTCTCTGACAGTCTTGATGGTAGTTTCCAATAATGAACAGTATGGATTTCGAGGAGGCGGTCGATTATTCCCTGGATCCGTATAAGGGACATACCATTTTCTGTAGTCGTAGCCCTAACCCTAGCCAAGACTGCTTTGAACAGTTTTGACACTCAAATCCAATTTCTGAGCCGGTGGTCTCACTGCCTGGTTATTCCGCATCTTCACTTCGATTCAAATCACTCTCCCTAGAATCTTCGGGCCTTGACTGCCCTCCTCTATCCCCCAGGACCCTCAATCTTGTCACTGTTGTTTCGTCTCCGTCACCAGCGTTCGACCCAATCCCTTCAATCATCCCCCTGCCCCCTTCTCAATCAAATCCCCAATCTCCTCCTAACCTTGGTTTCCTCCCCTCTGGATGTTTTGAATCACTAGTAATCAAGGTCAAAGCATCGATCCCACAGGTGGTTGAGGGATCAGATCCACTGCAAGGACACCCATCGACGTCACGTACTGGCAAAAGGAAGTAAAGTGTGTGAAAGCCACTACAAAGGACTTGGCAAAGACATTCTGTTGGGAGAGGTAGTAGACAAGGCCAATCTGGTTCTAGTAGGGCATGTAAGAGGTAGGGCATACTCTGCAGCTAGGTTAACAAGCTGGGTAAAAGAAATCTGGGGCAGCACTCTACAAGAGCTACTAGAGGTCGAGATCCTAGCAAGGGGATGGTCCGCGCTGCATTTTTCCAAAGCGGACTATACAGAATTAATACTTCCAAAATATTGGCATATTGAGATGGCATCAGTTCTTCTCAAATGTTGGTCTCCATTATTCAATCCAGAGCAGGAGCAAATAGGAGCCGGTCCTATATGGGTGCGATTACCAGGTCTACCCCTTCAATATTGGTCTAAAACAGTGTTTGTTAGGATCAGGAATGCCCTAGGTACTTATCTAGATTACGACAAGACTTATGTGCAGTCAAAGAATCGAGCGCTGGTAAGAATTCTAGTTCATTTAGACACGAGGGAGGGTCTGGAAGAGAAAATTACTCTCAAATGGAGGCATTATACTAGAATCCAGATTCTGGACTACGAGGGGTTCCTTTTCGATGTAGGAGGTGCCATAAGGTAGGGCACGTCTACAAGGAATGCCCTATGCTCACGAAAACAATGGATCCCCATGGCTCTCCTACTCCACAAAAAGGAAAGGCAACTGCTAAACTGGTCAGCACTTCGGTATCGGCACCAAAGGATCATAATCATGGCAAATCCTCCAAGGCTGTGGAGGAGCAATTCAGAACGCCCTTGCCCCCACTGACCTGGGCTAGAGTTGTTGCTGCTACGGAGGCCGCAAGAAAAGCGGGTACAGCTATCTCTTCATCCCCTATCTCTCAATTTTCTTCTATCTCATATGCTTGTTGTGCATCATTAGACTCGTCAACAACATTGATTATGTCCCCTGCTATTACATGTGAGATTTCCTGACCTCCGCCCCTCATCGCCTCCTCTGCCCCCACTTTACCCTCCCCACCATCCTCCCCCATGCCATCGACTTTGAACCATCCTGCATTGCCCCACTCATACAACCTTCATTCCCAGTTCATCCTGGACCCTTGCCACCAGACTGGTCTCGGTCTCACCATCCTCGAACCGTCCACACAAGCGACCTAGGGTCATAATTCTAATCTTTCCAAAGCTATCCTAAAGGTTGGGGCAGAAGTAGTCTCTGGCAAAAAATCCACTATGGAAGGGGTTCTTAGAGCAAGGAACACCCTTGGGATGGTTCCACCATGAAATGCCTCTCCTTCAATTGCAGAGGCATGGCTAGTGCCTCCAAAAAACTAGCCCTGCAGAGGTTATTTGAGAATGAGCCCGTCGATATTATCATGCTGCAGGAAACCCTGGGCAATGCAAAATCAATCAATCAAACCCTATCTGCCATCAAACCAGGTTAGCACTTCCACTCTCTGCACGCTATGGGCAGATCAGAGGGTATAACCATCGGATATAATCCTCGCTCCATAAATGTATCAGCCTCTTGGGGAGGAGTGGGATTCATCGGAATGGATATATTCTTAGCCGAGCTCGGTTTGTCCATTAGAATCATCAACGTATATGGCCCTTACCAGCGGAGAGAGGAATTTTGGTAGCACTTCCTCCATAATGAAATCACATCAGTAGATCAAGTGATTATGGGGGCGACCTAAATTTTTCCCTGGAATTTGGGGAATCCTGGGGAACACAAACCCAAGTTGATCCTACGTCAGAATTCTTCAAGATCATCCTGGAACAACATAACCTCACTGATGTCCCCATGATCAAGCCTCTGCCCACCTGGAGAAATTGAAGAGTTGGGGATGCGGCTCTGGCTAGAAGGCTTGATCGTTTCCTGATTAAAGTGCCTTTTCTTCAGCAGCTAAATAGACACAAACAATGGGTTGGGTCTGGGGGAATATCAGACCACTCACCTATCTATTTGGAAATTCTTGGACCTAATGCCAAACCTAAGGCCCCATTCAAATTTAACCATGTTTGGCTCCAGGACCCGGGATACACCAAGTTGGTCAAGGACTATTGGACTTCCCATCTCATCTCCTATCACAGAACTGTAGCTGAAGTTTTCTACCACAACCTATCACAACTAAAATGTTTATCCATCACTTGGGCAAGGGAGAAAAAAGCAAAGGATGATCAGTCCTTAACAGCTATTGATGCGGAGCTGAACAATATTATGGATGACAACAATAAAGGTTTTGCTACTGCAGAAGAGAAAGATAATCTGGTAGAGCTTGAAAAACAAAGAGACAAGATACTGAAGGAAAGAGAAGAAACTTGGAGACTGAAGAGTAGAGCAATATGGTTACTGGCAGGAAATGAAAACACAAAGTTCTATCAGAATTATGCAAAAGGAAGGAAGATAGCTAATACAATCTGGAAAATGCCTCTCCCAGATGGGGAGGTGGCTGACACTTTCAAAAAGCTATCTATGTTGGGCACCACTCACTTTCAGAATCTATTCAGATCCCCTCAAGAAGCCAATCTGGCTAATATCATTCAAGTGGCAAGCCATTTTCCTAGATATGTGGGGGAAGAGGAAGCGATTGAACTCAACTCACCGGTCGCACTTAAGGAACTTGAAGGGACCTTAAAGTGGTTCAAAAAAGATCAAAGGTTGGGTCCATATGGGTGGATGATTGAGTTCTACCTGGATTTCTATGATCTTTTGGCATAGGACCTTCTCCAAGTCATGGAGGATTTCTGGCAAATTATATAATGCTATCAACTCTACTTTTATCGCCCTCATTCCCAAATCTGACTCCCCCACATCCTTCAATGATTTTTGTCCCATCTCTCTCTGTAATTTCCTTTACAAGATAATTTCAAAAATCATTGCAAATCGCATTAGACCTATCCTTTCTCATCACATCCTTCCTGAACAGTTTTCCTTTCTGGAAGACTGTCTAATTCACGAGGCCATTGGCACTACTCAAGAAGCCATTCATTTTATTCGATCTAGGAGACTCGAAGGGATCATCCTCAAAATCGACTTGGCAAAAGCTTTTGACCGGGTAAGCTGGCTTTACATCAAAATGCTCCTTATCCACCTGAGCTTCCCACACCTTTTTACTACTTGGATCATGGCCTGCATATCCTTGCCTACCTTTAGTCTCCTCATCAATGGCTCTACCTCTCCTTTCTTCCATGTTGAAAGAGGTCTCAGGCAAGGATGCCCTCTATCCCCTCTCCTCTTCCTGATTATCATGGAATGTCTGAGTCAGCTTATCTATCATGAAAAGCATAGTGATAGATTATTTGGGTTGAATATCAATGACCAGTGCTTCCTTACTCATCACCTTTTCGTGGACGATGTCCTGATTTTCCTAAATGGAAGCATTGGAGACTCGATTGCTTTTAATAAGATCCTTGCCATATTCTCTAGGGCCACTGGTATGTTGGAAAATCATACAAAATCCACAATCACGCTGGCCCATACCTCTACTCAGGAATTTACTTTTGCCTCACAGCACTTTCCTTATAGCCCTTGCCCTCTTGAATGGGGCTTCAAATACTTAGGCTTCTAGATCAAGCCCTTGAGCCAGAAGATTGCAGATTGGAACTGGTTGGTCATCAAATTAGAGAAAATAATTTCACATTGGTGCCACTGTTTCTTGTCTAGAGCTGGAAAACTGGTGCTAATCAAATCAGTATTGGAAGCCACTCCGGTATTCTAGATGGCATTAACATGGATACCCAGATGCATCTTAGCTCGTCTCAAACAGATTTGCTGCAGATATCTGTGGAATGGCTGCCAGGACAAAAGAGTTTTCGCTTGGATAATTTGGAACAAGATTGCTCTGCCCAAAAAATGGGGAGGATGGGGCCTCAAAGATCTAACCCTATTTGCACAAGCTCTAGCTGCAAAAATGGGTTGGACTCTCCTAACCAAGCATAACCTATGGATTGACATCTCTTATCACAAATATATTTTGCCTTGCCAAATTATGGACTGGATAAGGATGCCTCGATGGAATAGGACAGGCATATCCTCGGTTTAGAAAGCTCTTCTACACTCACTTCCTCTCATTCAAAACCACCTGGCTTGGAGGATAAATGCAGGCACTAGTGCGCACATTGGACTGGATCCTTGGATTAGGGGAGGTGGTAGATGTCACCTCCCAAGAGATCTCACTCTTCACTTAAATCATCAAGACATTCGGGTAATTGCACAAATTGTTGATCGAGATAATTCCTCTGTTTTTACTCAAGCATGGAAATCTGCTACTTAGCTAAACCTGCCTCTTCAATGGAACCTTATTTGGAACAATTATACTGATGCATTAAATGAGTCTCACATCCGTATCAAGGAGGGACCGGATGAGCTCATGTGGTGCTTGGAGGAATCTGGAAACTACTCATCAAAGGAAGGTTACATGTGTCTGCTACAAGACAAAAAACCTGAACACTTGCAAAATTGGTGGCAGAGCATTTGGAAGTTAAAAACACCTCCTCGAACCAAACTATTCTTCTGGTGCATTTCTCGAAACAAAGTATACACCGGGGACACTCTCACGTACAGATCCATATATGGACCTCATTGGTGCATCTTATGTAAACAAAGCTCAAAATCAACAGAGAACTTGTTCCTCCGCTGCAATATCACTAAACAGATATGGAGATCTTTAGCTGTTGAGATACGTTTCACAGTAGAATGGAAAGGAGACAGTATAATAGCAGCATGGGAATCTTGGAATAGTACGCACACATGGAAAAACCTGCCATGTCTCCCCCTGATTATTTGTTGGGCTATATGGTTGGCTAGAAACAAAATGACTTTCAAGGACAACATGATCAGATGGCAAAGCATCTCAGCTAAAATCGTAGCATCCTACCTTGAGCTGCCAGAATATACTATGTCTCAACCCGCACAGACCACTAACTCCAAAACATAGACCAATCCCAACTGTGCTTAGTTAATGTTGACAAACCAACAACAAGGTGTGGGGGGTGGGAGGTTTCTTCTCTATCTTACTGATCAACATTTCTTCAGAGTCAAAATGGGCTTGGGTGAAGGAACGAACAACTTTGCAGAATTGATCACTCTTCATCATCTATTACATTTTGCCCTTAATCATGAATGTAGAGATATTCAGATTTTTGGTAACTCAAATACTATTATAAATTGGATCAACAATATCACAAGATGTCATGCACACACTCTTATAAACATTCTAGATGAAGTGAAGCATTTCAAATCTCTATTTAACTTCATTATTGTTTGTCATATTTACAGGGAACATAACAACAGTGCTGATGACCTTTCCAAGGAGGCCACGTACCTGCCAAGAGGACAGTGGATAATACATGAACAAATGGGTATTACACAGTACCAGTACTATCATAGACCATATATAGATTAGACTTATCATCAGGTGGATGGCACCTCAATATTTTTTGTAGATTTCCGGCTATATATGATGATGTAGATATATCAGTTTATTTATGCACATCACCCTACAAGGTGTATATATGTTTTGAACTCCATACAACATCATCCTGTGTGATGAATTTTTGATTTTTGATACAAGCCTGTCTGACAGAGGAAGGCGATTGAGAAAGTTCTGGAGTATGACCAAATGAAAAGTAAGGACATAAAGTTGTCAACGCATATACAATATTGTAGACTATTTTCAAATACTATAAATGAAAGATAGGGCGATCTTTATCCACATGGAAAAAAAAAAAAAAACAACAAAAGGCATAAGCGAGATTTTACCACAGAACAAAAAATCAAACAAAGATTTATAAAAGTAAGATATTTGATTATAAATAGATTTTATTTATGTATATTTTTAATGTCTTATTTTTTATTATATGTTATTTGATAAGATAAGATGATTATTTTATGCATGAACTTAATTGCAAAGGTAGAGATATGTAAGGCTATGTGTCTAGTTTCATTATTTTAAAAATTAAATTGATTTAAATAAAAAAAGATAAAGATGTTATATTGGATAATGTCAAAAGAGTTTTAATATTGTGTGATGTAACACTCTCGGTTAGCATTAGTTATTGCTAGTAATTTTCTTGTGGTAGATAAAATAGATAGTCAGAAGTAATTAATTTTGGAATAATATTTTTTCTTTTAATTTTATTGAACAAGAAAAATAACTCTTGAAAGAGTTCATGTCTTGGAATAAGAAAACCTGACTTCCTAACAGTAACAACAGTGATGAGTCTGTTTCCCATTCTGGAGAATAAAAAGATTCCCATTCTGGAGAATAAAAAAATCTCAGTGAACGGAAAGAGGATTTTGGAAATATTAGGAAAGAAGACCCAGAGGAAACAAAGGTAGCCAGGAGCCTATTGAGATGTATAACTCTTGAGCTGGTAGGAACAAGTGGGGTTACTCTCTTGAGCTGGTAGGAACTAGTGGGGTTACTCTCTGAAAGACAAGATTTGGGTATTCATATTGACTCGGGAGGTTTGATATCTGAATATTGACTCAGAATTTGAAGTAACTATGGAAGGGTATTCATATTTGACTCAAGATGTTTGATATCTGAATATTGACTCAGAAAAATTGGAATTAACTATGGAAGTCTGACGCTCGGGGGGAGACACCAACGTAATCGCTGATAATAACCATAACTATGGAAGTCTGACGCTCGGGGGGAGACACCAACGTAATCGCTGATAATAACCGGTCTCGCAAGTTGAGGAGAGCATACCAAACAGTGTTGTCTTAACTAAATACATATAAGTAGCTATTAATGTCAATGTATTTCTTAGAATACATATAAATTGTACTAATTTTGTATAGTATATTCATGCATGCAAGACTCTAGTTCTTAGTGTAAGCATGTTACTCTTAATAAGATGTAGTAGGGTACTGTTGGCAATTAATTTTTAATAGGAAAACATTAATTAGTTACTAGAGCAGGGTTAGTCCTCCTTGGTAATAACCCAAGGTTGGACAATCCAGTGCCCCTTGTGTGGTCAATCCTTGTGGGTTAAGAGGGAGTTCCTAGGAGGAACCCCAAACCCTAGCCTGAGGAAAACATATTCTATATTTAAATGCTAAATGTAGAAAGAGGTACTTTCTAAAATAAAAGCAGAAGTTATTGTTGAAGAATTAATTCATTGTAAGAAAAATAACTGAAAGAAAACTATTACATAATGGGTATACTCTCCATTCATATTAATTGCAAACAAAAATAGAGACGCTTGAAGACATAATTAAATTACAAACTCTTGGAGAGTGGTTACTCTATACAAATGGATAATAAACAACCGAATGAAAAGAAGATTGTTATGTCTATTATAATCTGCATATCAAGGGAGTAAAGTTTGTACCTGAATTCATTCCACAAAACATAAACCATCATATAAATATTAATAGACAGAACACGTAATGTACAATTTACAACAGAGACTTAAAGAAAAGCTTAGAAAACAAAATGGAACATTGTAGAATTAAGAGTTGGAATTTTAATTCTTTTAGGGCCACTTAAATACTTGAATGCAATAAAAGCAAATAAGATTATACAAGCAAGTTGGGATTTTCCCTTTCAAACCTAAATTAACAAAGAGGTCGGGGACCCAGATTGGCAAAAACCTATCGACCCTATTAGCTTATCCTACAAGTTAATTGACAGCTCTCAGTTGTTCCTCAACAACTAAGAAAAAAACAAAACCCTTTGTAGGTGAAAAATTACAGTCAACCGAAGATATGAACAAAGAAAATGCAGTGAATGAATAACCTGGAAGCAAGGGAAAATTTTAGGGTCAGTTATTGAACCTCATTAACCTTCCTCCATAGCCATGATAGAAAATAAGCAGAATGGTGAGATAAGCGGGTAATCTTACCTACAGTGGAAAAACAATTGAGTTAGTTCAAATTCAAGTGTTGGATTGTCCTCAAGCATTGTAAGGACTTATATAAATAGATAACCGAAATAAACCTGGGATGTCGAGGTCACTGAGAGGAGAGACCCGTCACCCAATCGAACCAGAACCAGCATGTCGACCCAAGAGTCACACATAGGCTAACAATGGGTTAAACTTGCAAAGGGATAGCAAGGTTAGGCATGGCATGGTGTAAAATCACGAACTCGAGGTAAACACTTCAAGTCATTCCCAGAACCTAGATTACCTGCAGGGAAGCGAAAATTAGGTGTCCTCTTCCAAAGAAAAGAAAGAATCATACTCTTGCAAGCATCTTCTGCCCCTAGAACGAACAATAACCCGAATCGAAGAAAGAAAATGAGAAGATACTTGGTATCTCTAGTCGAAAGACCTGTAACTTACAGCACCCCTTCTCTAATAGGCAAGCAAAGAAATGAGAGTAAATTTCTAGGTCGAAGGCAAAGCGGTTACCTAATCCGCTCAAAGCCAAGGAGAACCGTCAGTGTTAGAAAATTATATATTACAGAGCAATGGAACACATAAAATATTGCAGAAATATAAA
>APFE031559447.1:11301-42685 GCA_000404065.3 Pinus taeda
TAGGCAATGCAGACACATGGAGGGTGTGCATGTGGTTCCCCTTCCAATGTTTTGTTCTATTTAATGAATGGTGAGGAGGATGGAAGGGGTTCCATCATTCGGAGGTTCTATCTTGCATTCTCTTGGGAGAATGGTATACTAAGACTTAGAAATACTGGCAGTAGTCGTTGATTGAGGGCTTGGGGGTGGCTAGTTGTAGCAGAATCCTGCGCAATTGAGCCTACGGTTGGGAGGAGAGTTGTCCCCAAAACCCTGTTGCGGTAAGCCTACTTCTACCACAAGTAAGATCAGGTAAGCGTTTAAAACTTAATGTTAATAAGTTAATTAGATCTCCGTATTTTGGGCTGTTACATGAGACCTTTTGTCATCACTTAGATCCAGGGGAACAATACTTTCATGCTGTAAAGTATGGAAGGAGAGACAATTTTTGATGGCCCAATTAATGGGCGATTTTTGAAAAATTATGTTGTTTAAGGTCTTTTGGCCTTAAAGTTGTAAATATGTTGTTTTATCAGTTTTAGTGTAAGCTTAATTAGACTCCATGCCCGATGGAACACTATGAAATTTTGCTCATCTAGTTTTGACAGGTAAGGCATTGGTCTGCAGTTCTTGAGACCTCACATGTAGGATCTCGTCCCTAGAAGGAGCCAGTGTTAGCTCTGCTACATATTTTTGATATTTGAGGATCAAAAATAAGTTGGTCCTTGGTTATGCTTAAAGGAGGCCTATACTGGTCATTCTCACCTTCTCCTTTACCTCACTTGTCCTCCCTTCATCTCCATTTCCCGTGATTTTTTATTAAAAACCATATAAAAATCCCTTGCTCTTAAGCCCCAAGCGATAAAACCCACACCCCCATAAAACCATGCCCATATGACTGTGCGCCTTCACAAACTCTTCACATGTAACCTCCGCTGTCAATCTCCACCTCCTGATCTAATAACTCTTGTCGCAGTGACTTACACGATCGTTTCCTCGCCACCCGATCGTCTCCGCTAAAGATCTGACGATATTCACTCTCACTGCACCCATGAAGTGACGAGATGTTAATGCGCGATGGAGAGTGATTTTTCTCTCTCCTCTGCTGTCGTGCGTCCCGTGTTGAATGGGATCGCACGCATCTGTCCTTTTACCACTCTATGCCCTAAAGCAGTGCGACCAAAACAACTTACCGCTTAATCCTCCATTCCTTCTCAATAACCACCACGCGCCTTCATCACCCGATTACCGTTGGATCTGCCTGCTTGAGATCCAACGGCTCACTATCATCCCGCTCCTACCTCTTCCGATATCCCCGTTGACTCATCTCCACCGTTTATCCTCTCGATCCAATGACCAGTCTCGCTCCTCCATCCAGCTCGTACATTTGCCACACAGTCCATGCCCCTCGACCATTTCCGTATACCCGAAGGATGAAGGTGACTGACCTTCTAGTACCCTATCACAGTCACTCCCCAACAACCACATTCAACATACAATATGGCTGAAGAGGAAAAGGACAGAGCATGAGCATGTAGCCGCATTTAGCAGTTATGGAACCTCTTGGATACGAACACTCCAACTGATTGAGAGGATAGCAGAGCACCCGAGAAGATCAGATTCACCCACTATGACAAGTAAACACACTCAAAGACTCTAGCAGGCAATTAAATGTGGTTGATGGTCAATTACAACCCCTCCATACCTAGAATGGCCAAATGCCTTTGTAATGAAACTCTATATATACCCACAAGCAAGATGTAATCAGGGTTGATGGTTGATGTTTTGATGTAAGGTTCAACTTCTGGAGACTATAACTATTTTGATACTTGCAGCGTTTCGTCTCCATTTTTAGCTAATACAAGCTTCTTTTGTTGTTAATTGCTCACTTTCCATCTATCTTCTCTTCCAAGCTATGCCTGATATGTTGTATTCCTGAACTCTTGATGTTTAGCATTAGAGTAGCTATCACCCTACCTCAGTGTTAAATTCTTACATGTATCATTGAATAAGTTATTACAGTTTCTCTTCATCTGGTGCCAGAGAGTTGTCATCTTGTCTGTGCTTTAGTAGATTAGATTTGTAGACTTCTTTACTGGCTGCAGCCGACCATCACATGGTATTGTGCATCTGCTGATGTGGTCAATATTCTCCATATTCACCCAATCTTAAACTGTGAGTAGTTGGTGGTCTAAAGCCTTGTAGTCCAGGGGTGTTCACGCATGTCTGGAGTCAAGCAAAGTAGAAGTGGTTATCTAGCTTGGACAAGCATCATTCCTCCCATTCATCCATTTGCAACAATAAGTTGAATTTATATGTTACTAGGCATCTCCGAGCTACAACCTAGGAGAGTTTCTTGGAATCCTAACAGGTAGTTGGTTCTAGCAGAATTTCATTTCTTGATGGCTTCTCTTGGTACAACTAGATTTTAGTGCAACAGGATGATCAGGACAAAGCAATCTTCACAACACTATGGGGGAGATTTATGTATGTGAAAATGCCTTTCAGACTTATGAATGCAGGGGCAACATTTTAGAGAGCTATGGAAATTGCCTTTGTAGATGAGAAGGATAGGATTATTATTATTTACCTTGATGATATTACTATGTTTTCTAAATTTGTTGAAGATCATTTGCGGCATTTGAGAATTTTCTTTGGTAAGTAAGGAATTATGGAATATCATTGAACCCAAAAAAGTATCTTTTTGGAATGGAGGAGGGTAAGTTTCTTGGTCACATAATTTCAAAAGATGGCATCAGAATTGACTCTAACAGGATTGGCACAATTCAAGAGATTGTTACCGCAAGAAATAAGGAGATGCAATATTTTCTTGCGAGAATCAACTTTTTGAGGCAGTTCATTCCAAATTTAGTTGAAATTTTAAGAGCTATCACCAATATGTTGAGGAAAGATAGTGAGATCAAGTGGACCACTGAAGCAAAAAGGTCATTCAATGAGGTAAAGTCAGCCTTAACTCATGCTCTTGTTTTGGCTAGTTCTGACTACACAAAAGATTTCATTATTTTCTCCTTTGCTTCAGAGCACACTATTGCAACAATGTTAATGCAGAAAAGACAAGAGGATCATGAGCATCCCATAGCATTTTTCAATAGGGGTTTAATAGATGCTTCTTTTGAATATAACATCATGGAAAAGCAGGATTTTTGCCTTGGTGAAGGCTTTAAAATATTTCAGAGTGTACATTTTACATTCTCACATCATTGTTTTTGTTTCTAGTGTTGTATTAAAGGACATCCTCACTCAGATTGGCCCAGAAGGAAAGCAAGGTAAGTGGGTAAATATTATTTTGGAATATGATATTGAAATTAAGCCTACTAAACTTATAAAAGGACAATGGTTAGCTAAATTGATGGTTGAATCAAATTTCCATGCATTAGACATTGATTTCATTATTGCTCAAGAAAATGAAGTAGTAGTCCAACAGGTATCAGAAAGGTTCATTTCTTCCCCATGGTATACAAATATCATTTGTGTTTTGCAGCATTTACAAGCTCCACCTGGTTTGACTAAGACAAAGGTAAGGTTTCTTAAATTAAAGGTTGTTAAATTCTGCATTCTAGATCAGTGTTTCTAATGGAAAGATGTAGGAGGAATATTGTTGACTTGTTTGTTAGAAGATGAGGAAGATAGGATAATGGAAGAGTTTCATAAAGGTGATTGTGGAGGGAATCTTTTTTGGAAGACCAAAACAAACAAAATCTTGAGAGATGGTTTCCACTGGCCTACATTGTTTGTTGATGTGCATAAAAGGGTCTCTAATTATCATCAGTGTCAAATTTTTTAAGGGAAGAAGAAACTTTTACCTTTTCCTTTGAATCCTATTTCAGTAGAGGTACATTTTCAACAGTGGATATTGGACTTCATCAGTGAGATTCATCCAAGTTCTTCAACTCAACACAAGTGGATTTTAACAACCACAAATTACTTCACTAAATGGATAGAAGCAATTTTGACTAGGAAAGCCACAAACTCAGTAATTATCCAATTTATGGAAGGTAATATTGTATCTAGGTTTGGTTGTACATTATCATTATTGATAATGTCACTACATTTAAATCTAAAAAGATGATTGATTTCTGCAATAAGTATCATAGCGTGCTTGGACATTCTATTGCCTATTATCCACAAGGCAATGGCTTGGCAGAGTCTTCTAACAAGAGTTTAGTCAATATCCTAAAAAAGTTGTTATAGGAGAACAAGAAGTCTTGGCATAAGAAGTTAATCAATTCTTTGTGGGAAGATGGGGTAAGTACTAAAAAATCCATTGGAATGTCATCTTTCCAATTGGTTTATGGAGTCGATGTTGTTTTTCCTACTTCCCTAGGAGTTCTAGTGTTGAAATTATTGTAGGAAACAAAAGTAGAACCAAATGATGTGCAAAGAAGGATAAATCAAATGATAGAATTGCAGTAGACTAGAGAAGAAGTCTACAAAAACACTTAGCTAATCCAGGACACCATCAAAAGAATTCATGATATAAGGGTAAAAGCTAATGACTTTCAAATTAATGACCTTGTGTTGAAATGGGATGCCAGGAATGAAGAAAAGGGAAAACATGGAAAATTTGACAGTTTGTGGAATGGGCCTTACAAAATTGAAGCTTTCCGTGGAACTAATGCATATATGTTGAAATATCTAACATGGAATTACTAGATGGAGGACCTGTTAATGGTAGACTACTCAAGCATTACTTCACCTAAGTCTAGCTGGTTTAAACACGCCATTGTATATGTCATATTTATTTTTAGTGCTATAGGTGTGGGTGGCTGCCATTAAATATTGAAGCCCGGAGTGAAGGCCTTGAGTTTCTAATGAGTTGCTACCATATGTAATAAATTTCTAGTTAGTCAGGTTATTTTTAGTTATGAAGAGTCAAATAAAGTGCCTAATCGTTAAGGCTACTAGTCTACAGTCTTCTTGGCACCTTGTTGGGAGGTTTCAATCCCATTGGAGCCAATGTTAGGGTACTATATTATAGGGATCAAAGTGTGTTTGCCTGACTATTCATTTTGGGTGTGTGTTTGCAAGATTTAGTTAATGAATTCACCAAGTATTCTAGTCTATGAGGTCTTTTTACAAAGGATTCAAATTGGTCAAGTCATTCTAAATATTTTTGTCAAAGGAGGTCTATTGTTGATTTGTGGTAGCATCGTATGTGCTCTAACCATGAAAATTGGTGGAGAGGTCAATGCACATAAGATCTCCAAGTCCCATAAATCGTTTGGGGAAATTCCACTTGGATGAAGAGATATTAAAATTATTTATATTTTTAATTGCGTTCCCAAGTCTAAACTTAGTAAAATTAAAATATTAATATGTATTAATATAATATGGGTGAAAATTTTCTAAATAATAAGGATCAAGCCAAATCTAATCTTAGTTGTTGATTAGGGACTTAATCTTGATCGTTGAATCGTCAACAGGAAAAGTGTAAGAGAAGGCTTGAGGGTTAGTTGGAGAAACACCAAGTTGATCAAAAATTCGATTTTTTGGGGTAGGGTTTGCTGAGAAATCAAGTTAGTGATCTATTGCAGTGAGGGGAAGTTTGGCAGAAGGTCGAGAATACATAGCAGAGAGGCAGAGAGAGTGCTGGAGAGACAGTGCAGAGCCTTGGAAGGTTGATGCAGAGGCAACCAGGATTAATGCGGAGGTTGAGGATGCCAACGCAGGTGATGCAGAGGGCCAAGAGGTTGACGCAGAACGAAAGAGGCTACACAGGGGCTAGAAGAGCTGACGCTGGGTTGTAGAGGCACTGCTGAGGAATTTTCTTCGGGTAGACTGGGAGATGACAGGTAGACGCAAAGCAGAAGAGGGTGACATATTCCTTGGAGGGTTACACAGTTCTAGAGAGAATCTTGGAGTAGCTTTTGCTGTCCAGCTAAGGAACTGTTGAAGTTGCTATAGAATAAATCATCTGATTTCTTATCAACCGAAATATCTATCTCCGAGGAGAGGTACTTTTGCCAAGGAAATTCTCTGAAGGGTGAGCCATTTATGGAACTCTAGTTTTATTCGAAAAATTGCAAAATAATAAAACCCTCATATCTGTTGCACTGGTTTTCCCGCATTGGATTTTTTCGAGGACAATTGTTCAAAAAATAACAGTTTCCCTTATGTGATTGTCTCAGTTATTTCAATTGCTGATTTGTATATGTGTTGAGGCTACATTTGTGTTTATTTCCATATTTATAGTTATAAATAACTTGTTAATGGAAAGAACAAGTAGGAGATAATAAACCAGATAATGCAGTTGGGATTTCTGATGTGTCAGACTTAGAAATTTCAACATGGTATCAGAGCATTGCAGATCATAGGAGCACTGAAGGCACTAGAAAAAGTATGAAATTTGTAGTAGTACCAGCGATCTTGAGAGACAACATTGTTCTAGAGAAGAAGCAACAAGAGAAGAAGTGACACAAAGCTCACGTCATCATTTTGAGCAAGGAGGAGGGCCCACGCAGAGGTAGAGAGGAGCAGATTAGACCTACATAGTGCTCGGTCATATTTCTCAGCCAGGAAGGATCGACGTTGTGGACAAGAGGAGCAGATTCAACCTTTGTCGGGATTGCGTAGAGCCTGAAAGGCTCAGTTTCTTCAGTTGCCAGGGCTTGGGGAGATATGGGCAAACTATGATTTGAGGAGATGGTGGGACATTGTTTCTGTCGAAGAGGAACAATGTCTAAGGAGATGGAACCGAGGTAGAGGGAATCACTACCTCGACATATCTCTAGCCAAGAGATCCAAATATGAGCTGCAGCAACAAAGGAGGATTGGAGAGGAGTGATTCGACATTTGGTGGGAGGATTTCCATAAAGGAAATCAGGACTCAGAGGGAGTCTAGAGGAGCTTGTTCCTTAGAGAGTTTCTTGTGCCAAAGAAATCCAGATCCGAGTTTGTTTGGGGTAGTAGTGAAAGAGGGAGAAGGGAACCAGTGCGACATCTATTTGGCAAAGATGGAAGCCACATCTCCAAGAAGGAGGTGGGGTGATTTAGAGTTGTAGTTCAAAAGAAATACAAAAGGGCAAGATCCTTGAGGTGCCCAAAATCTTGGATCACATCCGACTACAGGAACTCTTAATGATAGTAGCATGATGACAGGTGTTGGGTGGAGCAAAGTGTAGTGGAGTAGCAAGGCAGTGCTTGGGTGCAAAATTCTGAGGCAACACAGTGGATGTTGCAGCAGTGCGAGAGGCACAGAGGTGTATGCAATAGCGTAGTCGTAGCAAAGGGAGTGCATGATAGTAGTAGAGGAAAATTCAGCATCACGAGGCTTCCATACTGACTGGGATGTCAATATTTGGGAGAATTCAGTTACCTACTTCTCGGTAATTGAGTTGCAGTGCAGCAGTTAGCAGTGGCAGTGATAGGGGAAACATGGACAACCTGTTGAGAGGGAGTTGTAGTACAAATGTAGCAGTGGTAGTGGCCGTGTCATGGGAAACAGTACAGGGAGTAGTAGTGTAGAGGATGTGAGGCAGGAAGCCAAGCATCAACACAAGTACTTGTGCAAAGGATCAGTGTGATGTTTCAGTGGTGGAGCATTACTAGAGCACATTCTTCGCTAAGAGGGAGTGTTGATTTTTGGTAGCATCATATGCTCTCTAGCCATGAAAATTGGTGGAGAGGCTAAGGCACATAATATCTCCAAGACCCAGAAATATTTTGGGAAAATTCCAACCAGATAAAGAGATTTTAAAATAATTAATATTTTAATGGGGTTCCTAAGTCTAAACTTAGGGAAAATTAAAATATTAATGTGGATTAATCTAATATGGGTGAAAATGTTTTAAATAACAAGGATCAAGCCAAATCTAATCTTAGCCATTGATTAGGGACTTAATCTAGGTCGTTGAATCATCAATAGAAAAAGTATAAGAGGCTTGAGGGCCAGTTGGAGACACACCAAGTTGATTAAGAATTCGATTTTCTGGGGCATGGTTTGCTGAGAAATCCAGTTAGTGATCTATTGTAGTGAGGGGAAGCTCAGCAAAAGGCAAATAATACATATCAGAGAGGCAGAGAAAGTGCCAGAGAGACAGCGCAGAGCCTTGGAAGGCTGACGTAGAGGCTGAGGAGGCCAACGTAGGTGACGCAAAAGCAGCAGAGGCTACGTAGAGACTAGCAGAGCTGATGCTAGGCTATAGAGGTAGCGCTAAGGAATTTTCGTGGGGCATAATGGGAGCTGAGAAGCAAACACAGAGCATAAGAGGGTGATGCAGTCCCTAGAGGGTGACCCAGTTCCAGAAAGAAGCTTGGAGCAACTTTTGTTGTCTAGCTAAGGAAATGTCGAAGTTGTTATGGGATCAATCATTCGGTTGTTGATCAACTGGAATATCTGTCTTCGAGGAGAGGTACTTCTGCCAAGGAAATCCTTTGAATGGTGAGCCACTTTTGGCACCCTAGTTGTATTCAGAAAACTTCATAATAATAAAACCCTCATATTTGTTGCACTGGTTTTCCCTCATTTGGTTTTTTCGGGGATGACTGTCCAAAAATAACGGTGTCCCTTGTGTGATTGTCTCTGTTATTTCACTTGTTGATGTATATATGTGTTGAGGTTGCATTCATGTTTATTTCGGTATTTATATTTATAAATAGCTTGTTAATGGAAAGAACAAGTAGGAGATAATAAATCAGATAATGCAGTAGGGATTTCTGATGTGTCAGACTTAGAAATTTCGACATCTATTAGTTTTGATTTGAATTGTAAGGTCCATGAGGAGTCATCATTTGAAATTAGTAATCATGGGGAAACAATTTCATTATGGGAATAAATTGGGGTTATTGTCATAAGTCATATTAGAGTCATGTCAGTTAGGTTTAAATAACAATTATTGGTGAGTCACATCAACAAATGTACATTAATCATCATTAAATCTGGCATAATCCTGTTTTTGTTGCGCTCAACCTTTTGATCTTCGTAAAGTACCATTATTGCCAAAGGAGGAATGGATTTCTCTTCAAAGCTATCAAATTGCATGCAAGTTCATCCTTCAACCTTCAAAGGTTGCAGACATTTCACCTCTAGGGGATTGAAAAGGATCAATTTGGTCACTAAGCACACGCTGCGGGGGAACACTGCACACAGCTCAAAGGATTAGTTTTCTTCATCAAACATGGTTTCTAGGTGTGTGTGTTGACTTGGGGGTTTTATTCTGTTAAAATCTGAACTAATTTACCAATTGTCAACTGAAAAAACGAGTTTGAAACCCCAAATTTCTTACTTACAAGTGTTGCACATGCACATAGTCACCCCATGTTTATCCTTTTTTATCAACTGAATAACCTCAAAACCCCAGTTTTTCTACATAAGGGAGGTTGTGTGAAATTATCAGAATTTCTTGTGTTTATTAGAAGGTGAGTTGATCATCTTTCCATGCCCTTTTCCTTTCATTTCCTTAGTGTTGCACATAACAGGTGTTGCACACAAAAACAATGCTCTTTTCTACCTATTCACTTGTCTTGAAAACTTGTAATTTTTAGTGTGTCAGCCTCATTTGAATTAATTTGAAATTATAAGGGGTATCGAAGAGTTTAGATGCATCTTGAGCTTATCTTTCGATCAATTAAAGTGTCTTTCTCTCTATCGCTGCATTTGGGGCACTATGCATGGGCCAAAATAAATCATCTGCATCTCTTTTGATTACTAGTCAGAAATTGTGATCTCTTTGTATTGTTTTAGTCATTTAGGGTTTGAAAATAATTTTCAACCCTCTCTTGAAGTTCCAACCTTCATAAACCATCAAATCCTGGCCCAAGTTTTGTATCTTCAAATTCTTGTTTTAAGCAATTGCAACTCTAGAGAAGAAGAGGAAGACAAAGGGAGGAGAGATTGTGAGGTTTGAACCACAAGATCTCTCACTTATCAACTTAGACCCTTCCATAAGGGAATCCTTTGAGAAAACAAGTTGTGTCAGATTCCTTGAAAGGATACAGAGGTATAATGTGGAGGTGACCAAAGAATTTTCCCTAAATTTTGATGGAGATGAAGTAAAAGTTGGTAAATTGAAATTTTTGTGTTGGAAGCCACCATAGCATCAGCCACAGAAATACCTTTAGAGGGGGAGAAATGGTTCAAAGGAATGCATATGGAGTTGGAGCATTATAAGGATTTCATGAAACCATAGTATAAAAACCAGAAGTTTGGTGTTGTAGTGCCTACTGACTATTTATTATAGTAGGCTTCTCAAGGTAATTTAGAGGTACTTCACGTCCGAAGGAAAATTCACCAAGGTCTATCAATATGAATTCAGGCTCCTCATGCATTTCACTGGTAAAAAGACCCTAAATATACCCTTATTCCTTTTCGGGAGTTTAGAAAAGATGACTGAGAGAGTAAGAATGAAGAAGGTTTTTGACTCAGGATTATTTCATTTTTCACTGATAAAATTGTTGGTATTAGAAGAGTTTCAAAAAAAGAGACAAGTATGGGAGGATTTTCTAACGTCATCCAAGTTTACAGTGCAATCTGCTAGAAGTCCATCAAGCTATAACGATACTCCTTCATCCACCACTGAGACTATTTCTTCACCCCTAAAGAGTTCTATTAAGAAAATATATACATCAATAGTTGAGCAATTACCGAAGAAAAAGGGAAAAAAACTACAGTTCTCACTAGAGGTAGTGGAGATTCCAATGCTAGGAAAGCCACTCACAAAGGGAGCTTCCAAAAGGTTACCATTGGATAAGCCAACTGAATAATTGGTTGAGCCTAAGGAAACTAAAGCACAAACAAGTTCTATGGATGAGAAAGATAGGAAAGTTAAGGATCTAGAGAAACAATTAAGAGAATTTCACTTGGTTATAGCCCAGTTGCAACAAGAAAATATGCAACTAAAGAAGACCATCCTAGGAAAAACAACTCAATCTAGTGAAGACGTGGTTATGGTTAGAGCCACACCAACTGTTGTCAAATCTAAGGGAAAAAGAAAGGTAATCAAGGAAGATATTAAGAAGGAATAAACACCATTAGCCATGGTTACAAGATCCTCATCTAAAAAGGCTATAAATTTGAGAAGAGAAGACAGTGCAAGAAGAGAAGGAGGATGAAGGGAAGTTCACCTTCATGAAAATGAAGAAGAAATTAAAGGAGGCTCGAGATGAAATTGTTGAGCTAAAGAAGAAAGATGAAGAGGCTAGGCAGAAATGGAGTGATCTTATGGACATCTATCATCCAGCCATGAATGATGCCAAATACATGTTGAGCATATCCCTTCCTCCACACAAGCAACTAAGGAACATCTACAGATAACATTAGACATTGAAGAAGAAATATAGAGAAGTGAAGGAAGATCTTCAATAGGTACAGTAAAGACTTCAAGAGGAAGATAGAGGAAAGCTAGATTTTTTGGTTGATGTAGTTGAAGCAAAGAAATCAAGTGAAAAGATGAGTTGGCAGCTGCTACCCATAGATGTTGCGCACAGGGTGAGCGACGATATTATGTTTTCTTGAAAGGGGAATTTTTGGAAAAAATGGCATGTATAGGTCAGGAACATCTTCATGAAGTCAGAAATTCATCCACCAGTGGGTTTTGATAAATGTGCATCCATCCATGTAGTCAGAGGAAGAACAATTTTTGCTATACATAGACACAGTTAGCCATTTTTGTCTTAAAATTCGAATTTTTGACTTCTAGTAATAGTTTTGAGCATGTAAATAGATGGAAAATTATCCTAGGGATTGTGTTTAATGTTTACTGCTCAGTATTATAATCTAATGATGTTAAACTTGGATTTACTATAAGGAAAACATTTCCTATTTTTAAGTTTCTGCACTAGATATTGAATGTATCTAGTTAAAATTATTTTTGGTCAATGATTTCGACCCCTAGGATAGGATATCGAATCTTTGATGATATTTAAGGATAGAAATATTATTTTAAAGGTTGGGTTGGTTGAGTTGAGAGAGAATACTTCTTGAGCACTGTAATTTTGAAGACTTTTTGCGAGTGAATGAATGGAATAACAGGGGATTTGCAGGGATTCTTGTGTCAAAATTTTGGTGGCTTGTGCTCCTTTGACTTGCAAGTTATCTTATGTGTTTTTCATCCCTTTAATGTGCATCTTTATTGCTTAGAAAAAAACCAGATCATTGATTTAGAATTCATCCTTAATGATTCTTTGATTAGTTTTCCAAGTTATTAATGTTTTCATCTTCAAGAACAACATTTTAGAATTCATCTATTATTTGACGCTCTAGTGTGTTTGTCCTTCACTTTTTATTCCTTCACCTTCCACAAAAAGTTAATCTAAAACCACCAATAAAGATGCCTACCTTGTCCCTATTGAGAAAACCCTCTATTTTCCCATCATCTCACTAGATAGAAATCAGATCTTGATCATAACTCCATGCCAAATGGTTTCCCTCCTTTTGTCATCAACAAGTCTCTAAACTAAAAACCTTTTTGAGCTTGTTATTGTTGGTCACTTTAATTTCTTATTAATTTAAACAACCAAGTGCTACATGAATTTTCAACTCAGGAAAGTCTGTTTGTTTCAAAGGCAATCACACATTGTATATGCTCAATCCCAAAATCAATGAAAAGTTGTAGTAACAATTAAACTAATCACACCTTGTTTTAATAAACTGAAGTTCTACTCTGAGTTACAGCAGAAACAATCTCTTTGTTGTAGAAAATTATCAAAAGGATCCTGGATTACGTTAAAAAGAACAATATGAAATCAATCTGCAGAGGAAAAGACTAATTGTGCTGTAATAGAGAACAAGACCCTATTCCCCAAACAAGAATCTTCAACACCTATTTATGATTACCATGCTTCACAAGCTCACTCTGTAAACCAGATTACCAATTAAAACAATCACTGATTACCTATGAATGAATTTATGAAAACAATGCAATAATTAAATAGACACAGAGTTTCAGTAGTAAATGCAGGATTCCAATAACGCAAAAGTAATTTCAGCAAACAGAGTTGAATAAGGCATGAATGGAAAAGAATACACTTAGCACACTACAGAAATTAATGGGTGAATCTTGTGAGGAAGGTGGGCCCTTTCTTTCTTACAAGATTCCCCAGAAAAAGAAACTAAGAAAGAATGTTTAGAACAATATTTTATTCATCTGTCAATTTATCATGTTACAAAAAGATTCAAGTTCCTTTTCTTTCAGCTAGACCTTCCCGTAGTCTGTCTACCCCATCTAATGCTGATGTCTCCTCCATTTAAAGAGGAGACATCTATTATACATTTAATTACATTATAAATCCTATTCTTAGCCTGATATGCTAAAATAGGATAATTGGTTCTTCCATTAGCAAAATGTTGTTACAATGGTTGTGACAACACCGATTTTGGAATGTAGTTGTTGCGGCCAGTGTAACAGCTCCTTCGATGATCTCTTCTTGTTGCTGTCGAATTTGGAATGAAAATCACGGGCTGTTTCAGCAACGAGATTTGCGCATTGTTCTAACTATTTCAACAACGTAGACTGCAATGATAAATCTGCAATCTTCAGACTGTTTCAGCAACTATATATTTCCAATCAATGGTTACTTATGAAAGTAATGTAAAATTATATGTAAAACAAATTAAACATATAGTAACGAGAAGAAATGTTATATAACTTTGGAAAATGGATTAAAGTAATAGCGTAGAATTTAAATATGGATTGAAAATGGGTGGAATGATAGCAAAATATATGAGCAAAAAGGTACAATGTAGGGTCCTAACATCCTCCCCAACTGAAAGGGTTGCATGTCCTCATGCAACTTTACTCTGAATACAAGTTTGAGTATTGGCTCTTAGAGTGCAAATTATTTAAGCAGTAACTATAGAAGGTACTGTCAGTTAGATCTCTGAACCCTTGCACCTTTTGCAGCCTCTGCCATGCTGCTGCCTCTTCCTTTTTAGTCAACTTGTAATGAGCTTTGTATTCTTGTGCTAGCATCCATAGAAGAAGAAAATGAAAATGATACCCTATCCACTTTTTAGCACATTGCTGAACACATTTGATATAATTGGGTACCCTTGAGATTTCTGCTTCAACATTAGGAGGACTGAAGGGGTTATACTCTTGCCTTTCCTTAGAGGACTGTTGCCATAATAAGTTGTTTTCTTTTAAGACAACAACTCCCCTGGTTTTAACAAAGTGTTGTCAGTCTTGTCACATTGTTGCTTGTAGTTGCCTGGTGTGTTCAAGCATCCATGGTCTTTTCAAAAATTGATGATACTCTGCAACAAAAATGGCAAGATTTTGTGACTTGGATCTAATCCACAGGAGACGGTTGTCTTCATTATGCCTTGCTGAAAGAAAGGCAGTTTGCCATGTGATCTGATTAGCAAGGAAGGATGCAAATGCCCTGATTTGGACATCACCAACCAAAGGGTTAAGATTGAGCTTCCTATTCTCAAGGATAGCTTCATTGTGGAGATACAACTCACAGAGTAAATGTTGATCATTGGTATATGCTTCTGCGAAAGTTTTCACAAATTGTTTGGGTCCAGATACTTCATGAGGTCTTCCATCTTTAATTTCCTTTATTTGAAAGAATGCTAAGAGTTCTGCAAGAAAAAGAGAATAATTGGAAGATGCTTTCCTGGCAGCTAATAATCTCTGAACCAAATCAAACATAAGGAGCAGTTTACTTTTTAGCTCTTTATTCTCTTTCTTTTGGGCGCGAGAATGTTGGAGTACTTGCTCCAAGGCTTCCTAGTTTGAATATATATAATTTTTCCAGAGTAATTTATGCTCCTGCAAAATCTTATCTTGCGAAATAACATATTCTTTCTTCCACTTTTCCATTATTTGGTGCTTATCTCGAGATTCAATTTGTTTTTCAGTATTACAAGTGGTAGGTTGAGGTATAGTCTGAGTAAAAATAGTTACAGTAGGCCAAGGTACAGTCTAGGTAGAAACAATTTTTGTAGGCCGAGGTACAGGATATTTAGCTTTAACAGTTACAGTAGGCTAATGTACAACATCTTCAGCTTTAACAGTTACAGTAGGCTAAGGTACTTGTGGTTTAGCTTCTTTCTCAAAAAAATTTGAAGGCCCTGCTGGTTCTTGTGTGACAGTAGGCCATTCTTCTTTGATTGCAAAAGAAGTGGATGCAGGGGAGGCTCTAGGCAGTGGGATTTCAACTATTTTATACCTGGCTTGATGATAAATGTTACTGCATTGGCTGCACATATATTCCTTATACTGGTCTTTCTCAATACTTTTCTCGGCCGTGGATGCTGCATGGGCTAAAGTGTACAAATTAAGCTCTTTGTCGTAGGCTTCCCTTGCCATTACTAATTCTTGCTTATAAGCTTCGAGTTTTGATTTTAGAAACTCGTTTTCCTGTAAAAGGGAAGCCAGGGTGACTGGGCTTTGTGTAATAGCCACAGTCTCAGTAGCTGGTTCTTGTGTGGCAGCTACTAAATGAGTAGCTGGTTCTTGTGTACCAGCTACATGATGTGCAGCATCCTGGGCATCCAGATTTTGTATATCAGCAACTGGTTCTTGTGTGGGAGCTACTGAATGAGTAGCTAGTTCTTGTCTAACGGCTACGTGATGTATAGCATCCTGGGCATCTAGATTTTGTATATCAGTAGCTGGTTCTTGTGTGGCAGCTACTGAATGAGTAGTTGGTTCTTGTGTAACAACTATGTGATGTGTATCATCTCGAGCATCTGTATTTTGTATATCAGTAGGTGGTTCTTGTGTGGTGGCTACTAAATGAGTAGCTGGTTCTTGTGTGACAGCTACTTGTTCTGAAAGAAATGATGTTGTAAAATCTTAGGCATCTGGTTCTTGTGTTTTAGTGCCCGAGGGTGAGACAGGTAAAGACTCGAGGACTTCAGACTGTGGTGGGGTATGGGATTTTAGACGAATAGGTTTGTAATTAAGGATAGTGGCAACAATTGCCGCTTCAGTTGACGCCCTCATTCGTCTTCGGAGTAAAAAGGCAGGGAGAGTAGTAATTTTCCTTTTATGAGTAGGTTTTTTCTGAGGGGGAGGGCTATCAGATATGGTTGCTGCTTCGGTTGAGGCCCTCGTTCATCTTTTTGATAGGAAAACAGTCTTAGTTTTCCTTTTTTTTTTAGCATAGATATGGGGAGGTTATCTTTAGAATCATCACTAGGGATATGAATAGTAGGATTATATGATTCTGCTAAATTGTGGGATGGAGTTGATATGGTGGGAGGGTCAATTGGATCAATTGATTCTGCTGGTGGGATTTCTGGAGGATCAGGAATGCTCTCTGGTTGCTGCTTGTGGGGATTTTCAATTGAGGATTTTCGGCAACTTGCTAAGGGATTTGAGCAACTTCTTGAGGAATTTCATCAGCTTGCTCAGGGTCTTAGGGTGGATTGTTTAGAGGAGGGTTTTGTTGAGAAAAACCCCTCTGAATCAGTAGCTGAACGAGATGGTGATGGGTGAGGGAAAGGAGTGGGAATTTTACCTTTTTCTAGTAATGTGACATATTTCTTAGACACCCAAGTAAATAATAAGGGATATTTAATAGTCGACCATGTCTCAAATGATTTAATAAGACAAAATCATGCTGATAGACTACCTAGTAGTGACCTTCACAAGTAAGGTAATGTTTGACGAATTCAGAAACCTTCGGCCACGGAGGCAGTAATGAGTGAAGTCGGACACCCCGATCTTTGGGATTGACTTGTTCTCCTAGTAGAAGAAAATCCTGTTGTGCATTCAGAATAATACGCTTTCGATAAACCATTGAGTGCCAGTGGCCAGTAGACCTGAAACCTATGCTATGTCACCCTCTGACACTGGAATTCAAACTCCCTGGACAATAGAATGATCTTCCTGTAGATTATGTGCAAATTCAAGGATTTGTTGTGGATCAAATCCCAAAAGCCTCTGAAAATATCCTATCCAGCCTGCCTGCTGAAAAAACTAATACACCTCTGGATGTAATTCAAGTAGAGCTATCAAGCCGGGCTCGTGTTGAATAGCAGGTCCTCCCATAGTTAACTAGCTTTGGTAAAATGCACAGTCAAAAACCAAGTTACCACACTTCGAACAGAGTAAAGTTTGCGAATGAGAACATGGAGTAACAACAAAGAGGCGAGGTGATAAGATGGGATAGTGGGTAAGAAAAATGACGGTAATTGGCTTACTGTGAAGTGATGGCATATAATTTCGGTATTCGTCCCAACTACGGTTGTAATAATGACTTTAAATGTGTGGGGATTGTGGTAATGATGAACTTGATATTCCCATTTAACCATAGTTTAATTGTAATTACACATAATATTTACATACCTCATGTTTACCTTTAATTCATATTTCGAAAAATATAGTGCCCGTTCATAATATATCAGCAATAGTCATGGAAGAAACTTTTGAAACATGAGGGAGATTATATTAGAGGTCTGTATAATCATAGGAGAAGGCAGTGAAAGGACAGAATTAGCATAAAAATAATGGAGGAAAGTGGTTTTCATGATGGAAAGTGTTGTATGGTGATGTCTTTGAAAAGAAATGGTGTTTTAGCAACAGGGAAATGGGTAAAGGGTGGTGTTTCAGCAACGGGAAAGATAGGGAAAATGTTGCTGAAGAATACTATTGTAGGAATGGGAAAAATAGGAAAAATGTTGCTGAAGATTGTTGTTTCAACAATGGGAAAAATAGGGAAAATGTTGCTGAAGGGTGATGGGAAAATGGGGAAAATAATTGAGGGGAATTAATGATGGAAATGTTACTGGAGGACGGGGAAATAAACTATGGATGGATTAAAATGAGATGAACAATGCTTCACAATATGAAGCTTGGATCTGCTTGTAGTAGGATTGTCCTTTCCAATAAGCCTTTCCTAGAATCTGCAAAATAATCAATTGTAACATGCCAACCCTTGACAGGGATTATTAGTTAAAAAAAAAAAAATCTAATCTAATGCTAAAAATACAATGCAGAAATTAAATGCAATGAGGGGTAGAAGGCTCCCCCAAAAAGAGATAATGTGAATCTGCCATGCAAGTGGCCTTAAAATCCTCCTTGGAAATGGGTCGTTGATACAGAAGGAGCCGATGACCATTTACTAATAATAGTGCTCTAGAGTCATCAATTGTTAGGAGCCTTATTGTTCCATTGGGAAAAACAATATCTATTTCGTAAGGTCCCAGCCATCTTGTACGTAGTTTCCCTTGAAAATTTTCAAATTGAGAATCATACAAAAAAGCCTAATTACCTTTTGGAACTGATTATGCTTGATGGTTTTATCATGCCACTTTGTTCTTTGTTGTTGGATCATAGTTGTTTGATGAATGACATCTAATCTCTTTTCATCCAATTCCTGAAGTTGTTGCAACCTAGCTCTATGCATCAGTCAAATGAAGGTTAACAGCTAAAGCAGTTCTTAAGGTTTTAATTTCAAATCCCATAGGAAAAACAACACTTTTACCATAAACCAATTCATAGGGAGAAAATCCTGTAGTATTTCCCCAGGTAGTTCTATAAGCCGATAGTGCTTCAGGGAGCCTTTGAGACCAATCCTTCCTATTTTCCTTCACTGTTTTTGTTAGAATGGATTTTATAACTTTGTTTGTACTCTCCACCTATCCATTGGCTTGGGGGTGGTATGGTGTAATCATTCTATTATGAATATGATATTTTTGAAGGGTGGTTTTAAAACCATGAGAATTGAAAGGAGGTCCTCCATCTGTAACTAGCTCTCTAGGCACTCCAAATCTAACAAATATTTATTCAAATAGGAAAGCTAAAACAGCTTCTTCATTAGCTCTAAGGAATGCTTTAGCCTCCACCCGTTTAGTCATATAATACGTGCAAACAAATATGTAAAATATTTGATTGGATGGAGGATTAATGGGCCCTACAAAGTCTAAGGCCCATTTTTCAAATGGTTCAAGTATTACCTGGGGATTCAATGGCATTTCATCTCTATGATTAGGTTGACCCATTCTCTGACAGCTATCGCAAGCTCAAACATATTTCTTTGCATCCTTGAAGAGTGAGGGCTAATAATAACCCATTCTGAGAATTTTATGTGCCGTTTTCTTATCAGTGAAATGCCCTCCACAAGGACCATCATGACAAGCTTTTAGTATATCATAAACCTCATCTTCTCTAATGCATCTTCGGATTTCATGATCAAGACCTATGTAGAAAAGACACCCACTTATCTAGCTCTACTGAGCACTTTGTTGAATGATCTTTCTCTTCTCTCAATGTGATAGGTGTGATGGTAACTTTCCTACAACCAAATAATTGGCAATCTCTGCATACCAAGGTGAGTGAACAGATACTGCAAATAAGTATTCATCAGGAAAGGAATCATCTACTGGAGTATTATCATCAAATTTTAATTGAGAAAGGAAATCATCAACTACATTTTCTTTACCTGGTTGATCTACAATTGTAATATCAAGCTCTTGTAATAACAATAACCACCTGGTGACTTGAGCATTTGTGACAGATTTGTTCATTAAATACTTAATAGCCGAGTGGTCAGTATGGACAAAAGTAGAGTAACCAGTAATGTAATGTCGAAATTTATTAATAGCATAAATGACTGCTAAAAATTCCTTTTCAGTAACTGTGTAATTAAGCTCAGTAGGAGTCATATTCTTACTAATGAAGTAGATATCATAAGGAAAATGGTTTTCCTCTTGTCCCAAGACAACTCCAATTGCAGTGTTTGAAGCATCAGAGGATATATGGAAGGGAATTGCCCAATCAAGTCCCCTTAAAATAGGATCTGTAGATAACTGATGCTTGAGTTCAACAAATGCTTTCTAGCAAAGATTAGTCCACTTGAATTCATCATTTTTCATAAGTAACACAAAAAAAGGAGAAGCCATTTTGGAATTTTTTTTGATAAATCTTCTGTAGTATCCTGCATGTCCTAAAAAACTTCTCACATCAGTTTGTGTTCTAGGAATAGGAAGGTTCTGAATTACCTGTATCTTGGATGGATCTACTTGAATTCCTTGAAATGAAATAAAGTGTCCAAGTACAATTCCTTCATTCATCATCATATGACATTTTTCAGTACTTAAGGAAAGGTGAGCTTGTACACAACGTTTAAGTACTTTCTAAAGGTTTTGTAATGCATCCTCAAAAGACACACCATAAGGGGTAAAGTCATCCATAAATATCTCCATAGAGTCATTAAGCATATCAGAAAAGATTCCTATAACTTCTCTTTGAAAGGTTGCTGGTGCATTACATAGTCCAAATGGGAGAACTCTGTAGGCAAAAGTTCCCCAGGGACTAGTAAAAGTGGTCTTATCTTGGTCTTGGGGTGCAATTTTGATTTGATTATACCCACTAAAACCATCTAAAACGAAGAAGAATTTCTTCCCTGATAAACTATCTAACACCTGATCAATGAATGACAAGGAAAAGTGATCCTTTTGAGTGGCTTTATTTAAGACTCTATAATCTACACACACTCTCCATTTCCGATTTTTCTTAGGGACTATTACCAATGGAGAAACCCGTTCACTATCAGATATGGGATATATAAACCTTGCATTAAGCAATTTTTGAAGTTCCTCTTTGACAATTTCCCTTAAATTAGGATTCATTCGTCGCTGGGGTTGACAGATTGGTTGAAAACCCTCCTTGATATAGATGCGATGAGTACATAATTCAAGAGAGATTACCTTCATATCAGTATATTCCCACGCGAATGCTTCCTTATTTTCGAGAAGTAACTTCATTTAGCTACTGTGTTTCAACATTTGTCAAGTTGGAGTTTATGTTCAATGTCTTTCCAGGTTCAATTTCTACTGTTATGCTTTTAGAGGAGATGGTAGTTGATGTTTGAGGTAGATCTTCAGATTTAAGCTTTTCCTGGGTATCAGATTTCAAAATTGCAGCCAACTGATTATGTGTTTCAGAAGTCACCGAGGAGGGTTCATAGATATAATTATTAATTACTTCATCCTCAGTGGTATCTTTAAGGCTTAGATCTTGTCTGATAGTCAAAATAGGTTGAGTAGCATTATCATCATAGTCCAACCATACAAAATTATCATTATTAATCATAGGTGTGGCATGAGGGTAGAGAGTATGTTGCTTGGTTTCATATCCATTAGAAATTTTCATTGAACCAGATCTATAGCCGATAAAGGCATCAAATGTGGCCAACCAAGGCCTTCCAAAAATTAGAGGATGTCCCCCCAACTTTGTTTTAGTCTGTAATACCACAAAGTCAGCTGGGTAATTCCAGGATTCAACTGAGATGATTAGGTCTTCAATGACTCCTTCTAGTTTGATTGTAGAATGGTCAACTAACTCTAGAATGGTCGGTGTCTCTCTAATTACATTCTTTAGCTATAACAGTTGTGAAGTTTCAAGAGTCATAATATTTATAGCAACACCTAAATCTACCATAACTCGTGAAATGATTGTTTTTCCAATTTGTATTGTAACAGTAGGATGGTCGCGATCACCATATTTAACAGGAGGGGTTTTACCGGTCATTAAGGCAGATAGATCACCCATAACATGAACCATAAGGGGATCTTTAGCTTTCCTACTGGGTTTCCTAACACAAATATCTCTCATAGTTCTGGCATAAATTCGTACATCTCTTAGTGCTTGTAAAAGTGGAATTTTAACATAAAGATTCTGTAATTCGCCTAAAAGATTGAAAGCAGGTGACTTAGGCATTTTATTCAAAGCCAAACGCTCAGGGAATGGTGGTTCTGTTGTTTCAACACCCTTATTGGAGGATGGATGTACCTCCTTACGTGAATCATTTTTATCTGTCTCTTCTTTGTCAGAATCAGAGGAGGTAACATCATAAATTATGGGTTCGACTATTTTCCCAGATCTTGAATGAATATCATTACACTGCGCAGGGAAAACATGAAGTATATGCTCATTCTGAATATCAATAACTGCACAACTTTATTATTGGGGTTATGGTTTCGCTGTACAGGTAGCTGGGGTCTCATCATTTGATTATTTGGTGGAGCACCTGATGGTAGAGGGAGTGATTTCTGAAACTGAGGAAATTGATTTGGAAATGGGAGTTATTGACCCCTCCAGTTTGGATTCCATTGGTTAATCTAAGATTGTTGTTATGGAGGCCAAGGAGTCCACATTGCTGAGTCTACAAAGGGAGGGTTTGTTTGTTGCATGGGTGGGTAATTCATTTGATTGAAGGGCAGGTATTGCTTATGGTTAAAGGGCGGGTAATTTGCATGATTAAAAGAAGGATAATTGTTCCAACGATAATGGCATATTAGAGTTGATACCTTGTCCTTGTGGTTTCCATTGCCTTCTCTGTGTCAACAGATAGACTGCTTCAACTTCTTCTTCGGTTGGTTGCAATGCTACTTTTATTCCTGGTAAAGAAGGGCATTGTCGTGTTTCATGATCCTTCTCACAATGGGTGCAAATTGGCACTTTGTCCAATGGGCATTCCCTTAGTGGATGTTTATCTCTGCATTTGGGACAGAAGACAGCCAAAGCAGCTTCTATTTTTGCTTGTTTCTTCTTAACCTGCAAGGTGTCAATCTGTGAAGCAAAAGAACTTAACATTTCAGTTTTAAATTCCTCAAGTAAATTACCTATTTCAGCTCTTGTTGCTCCTCCATTGGCTGATTTTTGAACTCTTGAATATGCATTATCCTTGCTATTTGATCTATTCCTTGCAGCTCCTCTTGAACATCTTTTACAGAGGTTAACAATTTGATCATATGATTCTTTAGATATGTCCCCTTTACCAAGCATATTTAACATGTCTAGACAATCCCCTTTCAATAATATTGTTTTAAGAATATCTTTACTTACATCGAGATGATTGGATCTCTGCAGATTATATTGTAGCCTTTCCACAAAGTCCTCCAGATTTTCATCCTCTTTTTGTGCCATCTTAAATAGTTCCTCTCTTTTTTCTCTTGTGTGGCAGTAGTCTTGATATTTGAGGAGAAACTTCTGTTTCATCTATTCCCATGTTGTGATTACATGGCCTCCCAGACTCATGAACCATCTTAGTGCATTTCCTTTTAGAGTTGTTGGAAATAGCTTCAGTGTTTGAGCATTAGTAACATAATCATAGCTTCTGCATAATATATCAAACTCAAAAAGAAACTCATTAGGATCTTCAGAAGATAAACCATGGAAGTTATGTAAGGCAGAAAGTGGAATATTCTTCATGGGAGTTGCTCCTCTGGGAAGATCACCAATAGGAAATCCCAATGTAGAGAGAGAATTCTCATCTTTTCCCTCTCCTACCTATCCTCCACCAAAGACTCTTTCATTGTTCCCTCCCATTGGTTTTTCTTCTACTGCACTTGCTCTGTCTTCAATGTTTTTTGTTGGCTCCTCAATGTCTTCCACTGGTTCCTCAATGTCTTCTACTGGCTCCTCAACCTTTTCAGGGCCCACAACTTCCTCCATTTTGTAGTTTGTTTGAAGGGAGTGTTGAGACTTTGGCTTTCAAGAGCTTAACTGCTAAGAAGTTTCAGCTTTTGATATAATCGCGTCAATAAAGGTCTTTCTTCCTCCGCTTCCTTTGCCCTTGCCACCTATAGTTTTAGTTTTCTTGCATTCTCTCATGCATTCTACACATTTGAAATAAAAACATTAATGCTTTTGAAATCTACAATTGCCTTCCCTAGAAATGGCACAAAAATGTTGGTCACTTTAATTGCTTATTAATTTAAACAACCAAGTGCTACATGAATTGTCAACCTAGGAAAGTCTGTTTGTTTCAAAGGCAATCACACACTGTATATGCTCAATCCCAAAAGCAATGAAAAGTTGTAGTACAATTACACTAATCACACCTTGTTTTAATAAACTGAAGTTCTACTCCGAGTTACAGCAGGAGCAATCTCTCTATTGCAGACAATTATCAAAAGGATCCTGGATTACATTAAAAAGAACAATCTAGGAAAAGAAATCAATCTGCAGAGGAAAAGACTAATTGTGCTATAACAGAGAACAGGACCCTATTCCCCAAGCAGCAACCTTCAACACCTGTTTTTGACTACCATGCTTCACAAACTCACTCTGTAAACTAGATTACCAATTAAAACAATCATTCATTACCTATGAATGAATTTATGAAAACAATGCAATAATTAAATAGAAACAGAGTTTCAATAGTAAATACAGAATTCCAATAACGCATAAGTAATTTCAGCAAACAGAGTTTAACAAGGCACGAAGGGAAAAGAATATACTTAAAACACTACAGAAATTAATGGGTGAATCTTGTGAGGAAGGTGGGTCGTTTCCTTCTCACAAGCTTCCCCAGAAAAAGGAACTAAGAAAGAGTGTTCAGAACAATATTTTATTCATCTGCCAATGTATCATGTTACGAAAAGATTCAAGTTCCTTTTCTTTCAGCTAGACCTTCTCGTAGTCTGTCTACCCCCACTAATGTTGATGTCTCCTCTATTTAAAGTGGAGACATCTATTATACATTTAATTACATTATAAATCCTATTCTTAACCCGATATGCTAAAATAGGATAATTGGTTCTTCCATTAGCAAAATGTTGTTACAATGGTTGTGACAACGCCGATTTTGGAATGTTGTTGTTGCGGCCAGTGTAATAGCTCCTTCGATGATCTCTTCTTGTTTCTTCCAAATCTGGAATTCAAATTATAGGCTGTTTCAGCAACGGGATTTGCGCATTGTTCTAACTGTTTCAACAACGTAGACCACAATGATAAATCTGCAGTCTTCAGACTGTTTCAACAACTATATATTTCCAATCAATGGTTAATTATGAAAGTAATGTAAAATTATATGTAAAAAAAATTAAACATATGGTAACAAAAAGAAATGTTATATACCTTTGGAAAATGGATTAAAGTAATAGCATAGACTTTAAATATGGATTGAAAAAGGGTGGAATGATAGCAAAATATATGAGCAAAAAGGTATAATGTAGGGTCCTAACAGTTACCTAGCCTAATATCTTATTTGTTTATTAAACTAATTGAGAGATCCCTCTCCAAGCTAGAAGGGCTAGATTCTAGACTAAAGTGGTTTGTGTTTACCTTTGCAATTTTTCTCATCAGCCTAGGAAAACTACATAGTGCTAACATGTGGTCACCTCAAAATGGATTTAAAAATTTAAACATGGAGCTGATGTAAGTGTTGTAAAATATAAGGCCAAGTTTGTAGCTCGTGGCTTCTCTCAAAAGAAAGGAGCGAACTGTGAGGAAATATTTGCACCGGTTTCTCAATTACCACTCTATGATATATTATTACTCTCACTGCCAATCAAGGATGGAGCCTACATCAAATGGACGTCAAGTCTGCATTCTTGCATCCCTCACTTAAGGAGAGAGTATACTTGGAACAACCTCAGGGTTTGAAGTACAAAATAGGACACATATATGTTGGCTGAAGAAAGCCCTCTATGGGTTCAAGCACCCCTAGGGCTTGCTACAAAAGGATTAATAGATTTATTATGAAGGTGATATTTACAAGGAGATATATTGATCCAAACCTATACTTCAAGGTTGAAAAGGACATGCCTCTTATTTTGGTCCTTTAGGTTGATTATCTCTTTCTAACGGGTGCAGACCCTCTAATTTATCAATTCAAAAGGGAGTTGACTTACGAATTCAAGATGAAGGACTTACGACTAATGCTCTACTTCCTAAGCCTAGAGGTATGGCAAAAGCCAGGCAAAATTTTCGTTTCTCAAGGAAAATACATTGTGATGCTGTTAGAAAGATTTGGGATGGTGGAATGCAAGTTTGTGACTACTCTAATGGAACTAAACTTCAAGAAGCTATGTGGAACCGTTGCTGAGCCCGAATTGGAAAATTCTTCTGAATATAATCAACTTGTCAGGGCTGTGATGTTCTTGTTAAACTCTCAACTAGACATATGCTTCACTGTAAATACTTTGATTCAATATATGGTTGAGCCTCATTATGTACACTAGGTTGCTACAAACAATCTCTTAAGTTGTCTTCATGGCACTATCAACTGATTGAGATACATTATTGAGAATTTGAGGCTACATCGATATTCTGATGTTGAATGGGTTGATAGTGTGTTGGATAGAAAGATCATGTTAGGATGTTGCTTCTCTTTGGGATCTACTTCAATTTCTTGGATGAGCAAGAAGCATAAATCAATTTCTCTAAACACCGCAAAGGCAGAATATATTGCAGCTAGTATTGTTTGTTGTGAAGTTGTTTAGTTGAGAAAGCTCTTTAGTGAGCTATTTGGGCACGTGTTGGATGCCATCGTTATCTATTGTGAAAATCAGAGTGGGATTTTCCTTTTAGAGAATCTTGTGTTCCACAACTGCTCCAAGCATATTGATATCAGGTACCACTTTATTCAGGATATGGTACAACGGGGAGTAATTGTTAAAAATATGCAACTGCGGTCAAATTCCACTTTGGAAATATCACTTTATGGATATAATGATTACATTGTATTATTTTTTTTGAGAGGACCAAAATCGGCCTAAAGATGACTCAAATCGGATAAGGGAAAGTGTACTTATGAAGAAAATCCCACATGTGCATATTAGATAAGGTCGACCCTAAAGAAAAGTGGATCACCTTCAAAGGCTATAAATACAGGTGCCCTTTACCTCATTTAGACAAAATTATGATACACTCTTCTATCTTGGTTTTGGCTTGCACAGGTCTGAGGCTCGTCCGTGGAGGATTAGATTCACTCTGAGGTGAAATTGCAGGGTTTGAAGCTCACATATCTAATTTAGGGTTTTGGGCTTGAGTCGTAGGCACATAACAGGAAGGGTTCGACTGTAGTCATATGCACAAAAGTTCATCCATGCGACTAGAACTCTCCATCCATAAGATTGGGGGTTTAAGGTTTCCCTAATCTAGATTTGACTCCAGTTGCTGGCATGCCAGGATTAAGGGAGAGTCTAGGAAGCTATAGTTGCTTGCATGTCACCTCCTCCATGCAATTGGGACCCAAAAGATGAAATCTCGGTCTTTTGAAGATTTCGCTCAGTGATCGTAGGGTTTGGTTGTTGACTGCAGATAGTGACAGTTCATTATAGACTTTAGAGTTAGGGTTTTGAGTATATACATTGTTGGGTTCATTTCATCGATGTTGTAGTTGTTTTGTTGATTAGATGCATAGATGAATATATGGATCATTGTACTCTCTTTTGTTGAATCATTTGATGATGATCTATTAAGAAGAATAATTTGAAAGGGTTTTTCCCATAGTGGGTTTTTCCCTAGCCTCCCACCAATCCTAATGTTTCTATGTGTGAATTATTTTCTTCTATTGTTCCTTTATGTTCTGCTACACTGATGATGATGATATTGTTCTTTCTACATAGTTGCATATGATGATGAATAATGATGTACATTTGAATAATATTATGATATTATGTGGTGAACTTAATGTGTTAATAAAGAAATGCAATTGTCAAAGCAAAGAAAAATATAGCCCTATGAAAAATTAACAGTAATAAGGCTCCAACACATCAGGATGAATGAACAAGTTGTGGACATCCTCATGAAGTCCTTCGGGAAGGTCAAGTTCTTAGCCTTCCAAGAGAGACTTAGAGTCATGCAAGGACCCTCCCATGGGGGTATCACTTGGGTTGTCCATTGAGCTTTGGGAGTTCTTGGGGACCTAGTGTACTTCTTATAGCTATGTGTGACCATAGGGTGAGTGGTTCACCTTACCCTATCGGTACGTTGTGTATAGGGTGAGTGGTTCACCTTCCCCTATTGGTACGTTGTGTATAGGGTGAGTGGTTCACCTTCCCCTGTGAGTATAGACCCTAGTATGATATATACATATATAGTGGCAGATGAAACAAAGGGTGACCATGTTTGATATTGATTTGTTGATTGTTTTGGGCTGACTTTGATCAACAAGAGAGGTCAATTTCTTCTCTCCTTTAATTGAACTATTTTGGAAGAGTTTGACCAGACTTTGACTGTTGTTGACTTTTTGGTTAAGGCATAATTTGACTATTTTTTATTTAGGGAGAATTGCATATTTGACTAGGCTATTTTGGAGAATGGTATTGGATCATCTAATTCGAAAGTCAATTTTGACTTTGACTTTGTATTATTATACTCCCTCTCTCTATTGAACACTTGATATTTATTAATAAGAAGAATTGATCAATGGTTTTCCCCATATTAGGGGTTTTCCTTAGCTTGAGCCAGATTCATGTGTTCTCTTATCTTGGCTTCTCTTCTGCAGTTTATTGTTTATGTACATCTCTACTTGTTGCCCTAGATTTCTCAACAAGAAATTGATGAATTTTCATGCTAATTATAAATAAAAATTCACAACATATTTTTAAGAAGATTTTTCATAAATTTAACAAAAATATCGAAAAGGGCTATTACACACTTGTAGTTGTATCCAATTAATGATATCCATGTGGAAGGTTCCACATGAATGATGAGGCCTAGGTATGAACTGACATGTAAGAAAAATAAGGTTGTATGTATGCCAAGTGTTTAAGGAAGGTCATGCAGACTAGTTCATGTCCAATGGGAACTAAAAAGCGAAGAATATGTTGATTTTTCTAGGACAAACAAGCTAGAATAGTTTTCTTCAATTTATAACTACTTTCAATGATTAGTTAGCATTAATTCCACATATAATTCATCCAATATCATTAATTTGTTATATAAAAGAAAATCTCAGCTGATAAACATGAAAGATAAGTAGAAGGTAACCATGAGACAATGAGAAAAGAGACACAAAAAATAGGCCTGAGATTAGGGAAAAATCCATAAGGGGAAAACCTATAAATATTTACTTATAAGAGAGAGAGTTCATAATTCATCAATACATCTAGAAAAAAATCATCAAATATAACAACTAATCAGTACAAGATCTTTCCTTAGGTGCTAAGCATTTCCTTTTGAAATTCATCCTCCTCTTCCTTCATTCACTAGAACAAAGATAAACAAATAGATCATGGATGTTGATTTTTGGTATCATCGAATGTGCTCTAGCCATGAAATTTGGTGGAGAGGCTAAGGCACATGAGATCTCCAAGACTTAGAAATCGTTTGGAGAAATTCCACCTGGATGAAGAGATATTAAAATAATTATTATTTTTAATGCGTTCCTAAGTCTAAACTTAGGAAATTAAAATATTAATGTGTATTAATATAAAATGGGTGAGAAAGTTCTAAGTGACGATGATCAAGCCTGATCAAATCTTAGCCATTGATTAGGGACTTAATCTCGGCCATTGAATTGTCAACAAAAAAAGTATAAGAGGAGGCTTGAGGGTTAGTTGGAGGTACATGAAGAGAGATCAAGAATTCGATTTTCTGGGGATGGGTTTGCTGAAGAAATCAAGTTAGAGATCAGTTGTAGTGAGGGGAAATTCAACAAGGGATTTCGATCCAAGGCTAAAGAATGCATATCAAGAGGAAAAAAAGTGTCGGAAGAGGCAATGCAAAGCCTAGGAGGGTTGACGTAGAGGCTAAGGAGGCTAGCGCATAGAATGCAGAACCTGCAAAGGTAGACATAGAGGACGCAAAAGCTGACACAGAAAGACATAGAGGCTGATGCAAACAACACATAGGGCTATAGAGGTTGACATTGGGCTGAAGAGGCTGCACTAAGGAGGTTTTGTGGGGTAGACTGAGGGCAGATCAGCTAGGAGAGGGTGATGCAGTTCCAGAGGAGTGCTTGGAGCAACTTTCACTGCCCAGCATAAGGAATAGTCAGAGTCACTGTGGGGTTGATCATTCGGTTGCTGATTTGCCGAAATATCTGTCTCTAGATAGAGGTACTACTGCCGAGGATATTCTTTGAAGGGTGAGCCATTTTAGGCACCCTAGTTGTATTCAGAAATCTACTTAATAATAAGAGCCTCATATATGCTACACCATTTTTGTCACATTGGGTTTTTCCAGGGACAATTTTCCAAAAATAACGATGTCCCTTGTGTTGTCTTAGTTTATTTCAGTTGTTGATTTGTATATTTATGAAGGTTCCAATTGTGTTTACTTCAATGTTTATGTTATTAAATAACTTTTTAATGTAAAGAACAAGTAGGAGACAATAAACTAGATATTGTAGTAGGGGTTTATGATGTGTTAGATTCATAAATTTTCATAGTTCACATATTTATTGGATTCCAAAGGGGGTTGAATGGGTGCCTCTAAGGGGCCCAACCAATTTAAAAAATATGAGGTCAACTTTATCAATTTAGGAAGCAAAATTTGAATTTAAATTTGTCTATTTCTTCATATGATGAAAATACTGACCATGGCTACCATATTTCCAACACTCCTTAGATAAGGATTTACTTTTCATTCTCCCTCAAGATCAATCTCCCTGACCAATACATATGCAGATTTGGCTCTAAAGAAATGTGTGGGGGTTGTTGTGAGATGCATCAATCCGATTAGCATTTTTTGTTGTTGTGCATTGAATTGGACCAATTGTTGTTGTCATGCCAATTATTGTGTGAATTCACTGTAGTGCGCATCAAATGATGGATTCAAAAACCTGTGTGATGCAAGGTGAATGTTTTATTACTAGAGTAAGTAGGATTGTTGTAATTGTTGCATCAGATTTACACATGAACAACGTACTTAGACAATATGCAAGGTTGTCAGAGCTAATTTGCCATGATAATGGCACATCAAATTGATTAATGAAAATATGGAGTTAATATTAAAGTTGTAAATGAAAAATTGACCTCTCACCTACATATTTTGAGTGTAATGATGATTGTTTTGACTATATATGAACCTAGGTCAATCAAACTTTGACTTCATTCATGTGTGATTCAAAGTTTCCATTCTTATGTGATTACAAAGTTTTCCATGCACTGCATGAATCCTATACAAAGTGTTAAACTTGGATCATAGTATTGGTTGTATGTAGGGTACTAGTTGAATTTCTAAGGCTATACGCGTCGCTTTAGTCTACTTATGGAATTCAAAATATGGTCAACTTGTTATGAGCATAATTTGGATGCTTATGTGAATATTTGTAGTCAATTTTGATTACAAACAAGCAATCTATGATTTTCATGTAAAATATTTAAAGGAACTGTTAGCGCTCAAATCTACCTTAGGCTGAAATAAGGTAAAACTCAAGGCTACATCAAACCACGCTTAGCCTCGTAGCTAGCCCTACGAGGACAGGAGAGGGCTCTCTCCGGGTCAAACTCAGAAAAGATAATCAAAGAGGCTCGAGATGAACGAATTAATGACTAATTTTAGGCTAGTTATGAAGTAAAAAGAGTTTAGAATTGATTTTTAAAGGTTTTGTTGAATTCAAGGGAAAGGCAAATTTAGGTGCGGGGATGAGGCACAGCTTTTGCAGAGGTCTACTTGAAGATAGGCAATTGTTTTGATGCCTTAAAGCAAGTGAGATGAGTAGATCAGACTGGTGAGGAGCTAAGGAGAGCAAGGGAGTCTCAAGGATTCTCCTTAAACTGAAGAAAACATAGAAAATTAAACAAATTTAAAGG
>APFE031559447.1:42896-56582 GCA_000404065.3 Pinus taeda
ATCATACACATCAAATTACATCAAGCTGGGTCAAACATCACATCAAGAGGTGAAACTAGTCATAACTAGCCGAAATTCTGAGCTGGAAGGTGAAAATTTGACCAAAAAACCCTGTGCGCCACGCGCCTGAGCCCTATGCGCCGCACACCTTTCCACCTATTTTTGGGGCACTTCCCGACATCCAAATTGAGCTTAGGTTGTCTTTTTGGAACGCCTTGGATGTCTACTTTCCAACCCAAGTGGAATTTTCCAATTTGGTGTCCATTTTCCCCTCCAAAAGTGCATTCTCCCGGAAGTACTTCTTGCTGGTGCAAAAGGTGGCAGAAAGGTGATTTTCATGGTGTTTTTGAGCCTTTTGGTCACCCAGAACTTGATGAAATGATTTGGCAATATCTGAGCATGTATAATTCATCATGAAAAATCCAAAACTATAAGCCATTTGTGATTTGGACCTCCCAATCTTGTGGGTCGCGCGCGGCACGCTACGCGTTGAGCCAAAAAACCTGTTTTGCAAGCCAAAAAGTTCAAAATGATAAAATTTTCTCCGAATTTGCTCAAATTTGGAGTGAAGACCCTCTATCATGTATTGTGCCCCACCAATGAAGCCTCGGCCAAAATTTGGAGTGGATTGGGCTTTTTCCGCCGTTTTAGTGCCTTGCTCAATCGCCTCTTTAGGATCTTCATTTTTGCTTTGCAGACATGCAATACGAGCCCAATAATGATTTTTCATATGACAAAGCATGTCTTTGTCTCTATTGGCCTTTGCCAAAAATTTCTCCAGATGAGTGTTAACATGTATGAGCATAGACTCTCAATCAACCTCTATCTCCTGCTGAATGGGTATCATCTCATTTAGGCTTCTTTGGGCAGCCTGCCGGTCTTCACGGATGTTTTTCCACTTCTATGAGGCCTCTGGGGTGCATTTTCTTCCGTGGGTGAGTCGCTTTGGGTTTCCACCTCATAGTTTGATGAATGATCAGATGACATTATTGATGCTATGAAAACTGTCTTGGAGAAGTGAATGCTGGTCACAAAACTATGTTGGACTGTTGTTGTGATATGATTGAAATTTTCCTACCAAGGGGAAATATGAAGGGATTATGGGATATTAGGATATATTTTGTTTAGGGAAATGTAGGAGGGTTTGGGAGGTTTATATAAGTTAGGGTTTGGGGTTTGTGCATTTGGAAATGGGTGGAAGGGAATTGGGGATAGGGGTTTAGTAAGTTTAGGGGATAGGGAACAATAACATTCAAGGGGAAATGGTATATGGGAGACAGGAATGATGGAAAAAGGGAATAATGTGATGGAGGGGGAGCCTTGGTAACAAAAAAATGAATGTGCAACCCTTAATAGTAGTTGGCTTGAGGATTTTTAGAGTTAGGGTTTGGATGTTTTGTTTCGAACATTTGGAACCATCAACCACCATCACATAACACACAAATGGATGAAACAGTGGGATGTTGACCCTACCAGGCCAATTTTTATGGAGAGGAGGTGATTTGATGCCTTTCCAAGAAATTTTCGGCCTTAAAACCCAGTGCGCCGCGCACATGTATTTTTACACTTGGTTTTGGTGCCTGATGCGCCGCGCGCCCCTGATGCGCCTCGCGCCCAGCCTGATGCGCCGCGCGCACGCAGCTACATAGTGAATTTTGTATGAGGATTTTGGAGGCTTTCTCGGTGTCCAAATTGGGTGAAGGATAGCTCGTTGGAAAGGCCTTTGAGTCTAATTTCCAAACCAACTGGAATTTTTTAATTTGGAGTTCATTGGTCTTGTCAAAAATCAAATCTCCTAAGACTGGTCAAAATGTGCCAAATGAGGCTGCCTCAAGGCAGAGTGCTGTTGCAGTCAAATTTTGAATTCCTTCCTCAACTCAAAATTTAGCTCATGATAGTTCATTAGAAATATATTTTTGTCTAGTTATCTTTTGACTCATCAAGAAAGTTATCTGGCCAACCAAGCTAGGAGAAAACTTGATGTTCCCAAGGTCACTCCAGAGGTGCATCAATTCTCCTGAGGCGATTGTAGTTTTGACATTTCTCTTAAAACATGACACCTGTGTAAAAAGTGAAGGAGGTTTTTCTTCCTTGGCCTGTTTTGAACAAAACCCTCTCTCTGTTTTTCAAAATTCATCTTTGATTGCTCTAAAACATCTTTTGAGTGAAACTTATCCCGATGTGTGAAACAGGGATTTTGTCGAAATGAAACGAAATGAAGGGGATAAGGGGATTCTAAATTCTTGGGGAAATTTTGGGAAGTAGGGAGGGATGTTAGCAAGTAGGGGAAAGTGGAATCTCAGAGATCGAGTGAGGGGAAGGAGTCCAAAATGGCAAAACACAGGCCCAACCTAGAAAATTGCCAAGTTGTAGCAAGAAACTAGGGTTTGTGCAAAAATGAGGAATTTGGGGGATCTCAGTGATGGGAAGTGTTTAAGAAGGTACATGAAGGATAGGGGAAGGTGTATGAACATCTGGATACAAGTTTTGCTAATGATTTGACCATTCAAGAGAAATTGCCTTCAAAACCCTAGGAGAGGGAAATGAACTTACCTAGGCGCAACTGAAGCATGAACAAGGTGTAAAATGACTCATTAGACACTGAGATGATAATGACAACCCTATGAATGATGATAGAGTCAGCTAAATAGTGACATATATTGGCATTTGGGCAACTTTGAAAGGAGTGAAATCAAACCCTAGACCTAATGCCTAGTGACCAAATTTTTCTTGAAGACTCACTGAAATGACAAAATTTGACCTTGACACTTTGAGACCACTTTGTGAGAGAATATTTGATCACTGGAGGAAGACTGCAAAGACTGACACTAACAGGAACATAATTGAAAACGAAAAGGGATTGATGTGGAATCCATTGGATGTTTGGTTGCAAGAAGAATTTTGAGCACTAAGGGATGTCACAAAGAACCACTGAGAAAGAATGTAGTATGTGATAGATCCAACTACATGTTGTTTTTGTTTGAGACCAAATACAATGAAGTGAAGCAAGAATGAATGTGCAAAATAGAGTGTGCAATTTGAGGGCCAACATACACTTACAACATAATCACATATATATCTATATATGTGTGTGTGTGTGTGTATGGTTGATATTGAATGTGTGTGTGTGTGTGTGTGTGTGTGGTTGATATTGAATGTGTGTGTCTGTGTGTGGGTCGCTAATATTGAATGTATTTCAAACAAATATTTGTTGACAAAGTTGGAATACGATTAATGGTTTGGATGTGTAAATTGTGCCTAGAAACTCAACAAGGGTGTATATTGATAAGTGGGAGCATGAAGGATGCAACAACCCATTTACTTAGAACTAGATGTTGTGAAATGACACACTTCTGCAATGCAAAAAGCTGGTATCATTGTGTCAAGTAATGATTGGGTTGGTGTGTTGGAAAAATACTGAGAATTTTATGCATTGGACAAGCTTTGTGAATCCTATGATTTAAGGTTGTATCATAGATTATGCTTGTAGGGGACATCATTTTATGAGGTTGAAGAGGACTTGCATATCCATCAATATTGTATTGTTGTATAGGTCTTGGACTTCCATAATTATATATGATGTTCTAGTTTTCTTATATAGCAATTATCTTGTTATTATTGTATCATTATGCTCAAGCAGAGAAGGTGTTGATCATGAATAGGGTTGTCCTTACAAGTTTACAATTATCATTAGTTACAATTGAACCATATTTTCTTGTGCATGTTGTGATCACCTGAGTTTTGGTAGTTTCATATTAGGGTAGTTAGGGCTTGATTGAAATTATTGAGCAGCTGAAAGTTTGGTCATATTGTTGTTGAAATGTGCTTGGGATCGAATAGGCTTTTGGCAGAATTACTTATGCAAGGTTTACCAGAGAAATGAGCAGTGAAGTTGCTAGGGTTTTATATTGATATACATATTGAGTAGAAGCAGTAAATGTTGGCTTGCAGTTCTTTTTTATTGATAGTGAGCACAAGTGGATCTAGTTTGAAAATTGTGAAACATGGTTCATTGGATGATTAGGATGGTAGGGTGGTGCAAGGGCATTTTGGAGCCTGTAAACTAGGGTGTTGGAGCTGGTAAACCAGGGCATTGGAGAACCCTTCATTTTCGAGTCTCCTTCACTTGGAGCTGAAAATCTTGATGTAAATTATTGAAGACAATTATTAAGAAGAATTCAATGTCTTTTCTCCCATAAGGGTTTCCACCTAAAATATTGATGTACTATCTTGATTTCATGTATTATTGAATGGTTTTGTTTACTGAAGTGATGTTGATTTATGTTTGAATTAATGCTAATATTAATGTGAAGGCTTTGAAGATTAAAATTAACTAATTGAAGAGAAATATTGATTCACCCCCCTCTCATTATTTCCAATATTTGGTATCAAAGCGATTTCTTTCGGTTGCAACTTAACAACTTGAAGGTAGATCTCAAAGTTCAAATGGAAAAGTGGAAGAAGCAAGCCATCAAACATCCAAAAGAATCAAAGGAATACTCTAGTATTGCAAATAATCAACTTGGTTATCCAACCCTTGAGTTCAATGAAACCAAATATGAAATATGGGAATCTAGAATGGAAGTCTATTTGAAATCTCGAGGATATTATGTATGGAACTTTGTTTATCTCAAAAAACATCTACCGATGAATATAGAAGGTACAATATGAAAAACATTAATGTTATTCTTAGTTCTCTACCAAATCTAGTAAAAACCAAAGTTGATCGACGTTCATCAGCTAGAAGTCTCCGGAAGAAGCTTCATGATATCTACTCAAAGAAGCATTCAGGTCAAGATGAAAATAATGATGATGACCGTGTTTCAAATAAAGAGGATTCTCGGGTCGAAGAATATGATAATGATGAAGAAGAAAAAGGACTAGTTGACATGAAGGCATAATTGATTTTCCACCTTATGTGAACTTAGCAAAGCAAGGAAGAAAAATCAGATAATTGAAGAAGAAATTTCCCTTCTAAGGCTTCAAGTGCAAGAAGCAAAGAAGAATGGGAAAATATTGACAAAAAAATTAGAGGGTTCAATTCATAGGTATGAGGCATAAATCAGTCAAAATAAAAAAGAACTTGGCGTAACTCTAACTGAAATCAATAGGCTCAAGGAATAGCAAAAGGAACATTTACAGGATTCTGAAAGGAATGATCATGTTATTGATGAGATGGAACAAGAAATTTCTTGTTTAAAGATGACAGAAAAAGAAGAAAAAATAAGAGAAGGTGTGTTGACGAATCATCGGGTGAGAGAACCAAGGCTACTTGGGAGCAGGAGCAGGGAGTGACATTTTCAAAAGCTCTCGGCTGACAATGAATTTTTATATATTTTGATGCATATATGTCAAGAAAAACATGTAGAATGATGAATTAGATATAAAAAGCATAAAAACATGGATTAAACCATATAACATCAATCATCTAGAAGTTATAATCTTCATCAACCATGTCCATAAGTTACAAGTTCTCATTTATATAGCATGTAAGGGTGCACATAACCAAAATAACATCAAGTGCAATCCATATCTTAATTGAAAATACATCAACAAATAGGCTCTATATGGCCTCTAGCATCCAAAAGAATCATGCTATAAAAAATAACTACATATCATCAAAATCATTGCGTATCTTCGGATCTTTGTCATTAATATCACCCATTAAGCAATTAACATAAGATAGAAAAATGTAGCATTTCAAGTCAAGATCTTGTTTGATTGATCATCCTATTATCAATGATACTCTATACCATCACGATGTTGACACTGTGTTATGTCGATGCCTTACTCATGAAGAAGCTTAGCATGCCTTGAAAGATTTCCATGTTGGGGCATGTGGTGGTCATCTTTCCGGGCTTGTCACTGCTCATAAACTTTTGTGTGAAGGGTAATTTTGACATTCACTTTTTAAAGATTGTATTGTTTAATTTCCACTACCTTGGGTCTAAGTTAGTCTTAAAATCACTAATGCTACCAAACCAATAATCTCAACCATAAACTACTTTTCATAGCGGAAATATAAAGCAGTAAATCATATATGCACAATATACATAGTTTTAAACAAAATTGTACAATAATGTACAATCACCAACCTTTGTTATATTAATCCAAATATGATAAATACAACAATCTATGGTTACAAGACACAATTAAAAACTTGGTTGCAACACTTTTATGTTGTATCTTATCCTATTGGTCCATCACAGTTGTACTACTCACTAGTAGTGCCTTAGTCCATCAAGGCATCTACGCATCAAGACTCCAAGAGGGCTTCCTCCTATCTCTGTTGCAAGTCATGTCTGCTAGAATTAACATGGGCTCATCAACTACTCTCTGGGTAGGCCAAATTACCAAGCTCCAATCTGTCAGGCTAAGAGCAACTTTCGTCCATCAAAGCGTTGCACTTCGGCATTGTCCTTCACCCAGCCTTCAACTCCTCTTAGTCCTTCAAGGTAGATCGTTTAGGGCTACTTTGGGTAGCCAACATGTTGTCATCCAATAAGCTCTATGACACCCAATCTCTTCATTGTCAATTATGCTCCTAAGATGACACTTCAACACCAAGGAATGTCATCTACATGGCACCAACAGGATGCACAAACATCTTATCCAAACTGGTCAACAATCTTTGACCCAAAACATCTCCAAAACATTGTTGTTACCCACTGCTTACTTGATGCTCTTGCAATTTTGGTTAGGGAAAAATATGCGGCCCTTAACTTCCACACAATCAACACCTAATCCCTTTAATGACTTTGGTTTACTTTGGAGAGAAACCTCCACTGCCACGCTGCCCCAATATGGGCTTGACACTTTAATGCTACCCTTGGAAACAACCCAGTTGTTGGCTATGGCCTACGGCCTAGCACAACAACTGTTGTAGGTCTTTGTTCTTCTCCAAAACACAACCAACTAGCCCATAAAACAACATTGTCATTCTCCTATTCTTCTCGGCCTAGACAACCTTTCAAACTGGCCCTAATCCGAACTTAATATCAGCCCCAAACAACCTTGTCTAGCCCCTTACAACCCGCTGCCACCTACAACAATTCCACAATGTGTAGGGAAGATTTTCCCATATTGATCCAAGTCTCCTTCTCACTGCAATTTGGCTCCACTTTTTTAATGAAAACTAAGCCCTAGAACATCCCTTAGATAGCCTTCAAACGACCCTTTCTCACCATGATGTCACCTACAGTAGAAAAACCCACGTTGTCTTTTAGCCCTCCTCCTACTGTCCCTTTCACTCTTCTTCTCCACCGAAAATTTTAGAGCTATCCTTGAGATGTATTGACATGAAATGGATGCTTAAAATGACTCAATACGCTTCATATTATACACATATGAAGGCAACAAGGTCACATTTGAAGAGACACTTATCAAGTCGGCCTACTTGATAATTAACTAATTATGTCCACTTCAAAAATTCATATCTTTCTAATGACAACTCAGATTCAGACGATTTTCAATGTGTTGGAATTGTCTTTTCGAGCACTATCATTATCATCCATCACATGCCATGAATCCATCATGGATTTTCCTCAAAAGCACGATGGGTACCAAAACCCCACACTTGGGTTCCAAGCCCACACCCATAAGCTTCCCTTGTGGCGTTTTGTCCTCCAAACCCTGAACCCTAGGGCTTGGAGTACCTCCCAAGATACACAAATAAACACTCTCTCTTATAAATGGAGGTACTTCCAAGACTTGGAAGTATCTCGTCATCATTGTCACTGCTCGCAACACTTTCCCAAGTCTTGGCACTTACAATCACAACAATCCCTATACGGTGAACTACACCCTTCTCGGAAGTGTCATTCTCATTGCCAAAAGCAACCTGCTTCTTCTTCTTATCATCTAACATCTTCCACTCTTTCTATGATTCCTTCTTGGTGGTTATAGGAGCACCCTTTCTCACCACTGGCCACATGCTCTTCTTAGGTTGCAGAGTCTCCCTCTAAATCTTCAAGCTCCCTCTCGAACTAGATTCCCTCTAGCTTTCAGTCTCTAGAACCTGGACCTTCTCTAGAAAGTGTACCTTCTTCTCGGGAACCTCTGCCTTCTCCTCTAAAGCTTGCACCTACACCTGCACTTGATCTTGCTTCTCTGGAACATGCACCTGTCCCTACTACTTTCCATGGTCCTCAGGCTTGGTAGTCAACCTATAGAGACCATGTTCTCTAACTTTGAGTACAATCCCATCGGAGTTAGAGCCTCTGAGACTGAGTCTTGCCTTTCCATCCTGGAACAATACCTAATACCCCTTGTTCTCCATCATCGAGATGAAGAGCACATTATATCTGAGTCTTGGTACAAACAGTACATCATGGACCTACATCATACGTCATGTCTCCATTCTGAATGGCACAACACCCGATCCTCGAATCTCCAACTGACTCTTGTCGTCCAACACCATGTGCCACTTCGAGTCCCATCCAACTAGAGTCTCAAAAATAACTTTTGACCCTGTCATATGCTCGTCACACCATTGTCCATGTACCATCCATCCTCTTTGATAGTACTCTGCGAGAAATGAGAAATCAAAGCAAAATCCTCCTCTTCATCTTCCAATCTTCTAGCGAGCTCATCCATCTCTGCTTTATTGGCAGTGAGGGTGGTCGCCTTTCCTTTTCTTTTCTCATCATCTCCCTTCTTCTTCTTCGTACATCTCGACGAAAAATGACCCATCTCGCCATAGTTGAAACACTTGACTTTACTCAAGTCCTTATTTTTCTTACCCTTCATTTGTGATGCAAGTGCCATGTTATCATTTTAAACTTTTTGCTTCGATTGAAGATCCTCATCTTGCAACTCTTCCTGAATGAAGTCATCCCACAACCTATCCTAGTCTAGCAGCTTCTCCCTAGAAATGATTCCTTTAATGAAGGGCTTCCATTCCTCGGTGAACCCTTTCAAGCCAATCCTTACCATATCTCCATCTGATACATTCATACCAATGGGAGCAAGCTCATCCTTGACCCGAGACAATCTCGTCAACTACGAGGTCACACTTTCACCCTTTAACATCTTGGTGGAATTCAACTTATCCTCCTATACCAATACCCGGTTCTTGTTCTTATTCTGGAACAAATTCTGAATAGACACCCACATCTCATGAGCGGTGTTCTTCCCAGACAAATGAGGTAATAGGGCATCCCTCACACCATCTAGGATGATTACTCTCACCTCACATCCAAATATTCCCATATTTCCAGTTCCTTAGGGTTGGTTGGCTTCTTGATCCCTTTCTCAATAAAATCTCAGATCATGTTGACATGCAATATCAACTTGATCCTTTCCTTCCATGGACTATAGTTGGACAAATCCTCCAACCTGTTGTCATATCGGATACCTTCCTGCAACTTCGACATTGTAGTGAGCCCTTCACTTACAATGTGACCAACTCCATCTCACATTGTACTTCATTGTGCACAACTCTAATTTACTCACTTCCAAAGTAGCTCAGAAACCCTTTGATACCATGTTGAGTTTCCATGACTTTGGGTCTAGGTCTAGGTCTTAAAATGACTGACGTTGCCAAACCAAGAATCTCAACCATAAACTACTTTTCACAGTGGAAATATAAATAAGTAAATCATATATGCATAATATACACAGTTTTAAACAAGTTGTACAATAATGTACAATCACCAATCTTCCTTATATTAATCCAAATCTGATAAATACAATAGTCTATGGTTCCAAGATATAATGAAAAACTTTCCTGCAACACTTCTATGTCATATCTTATCTTGTCAGTTTGTTGCACCCATACTGCTCACTAGTAGTGCCTTAGTCCATCAAGGAATCTACACATCGAGACTCTAGAAGGGCTGCCTCCTATCGCTGCTGCAAGTCACATCTACTAAAATGAACATGGGCTTATCAACTGCTCTCTGGGTAGGCTTGATTCCCGAGCTCTAATCTGCCATGCTAGAAACAAATTTCTTCTGTCAAAGTGTTGCACTTCGTCACCATCCTTCACCCAACCTTAATATGCTCTTTGTCCCTCAAGATAGCTCATCTAAGGCTACTTTGGGTAGCCAACACACTACCCCCAAATCAACTCTATGACACCTAATCTCATCACTATCGATTCTGATCCTAAGATGACACTTCACCAACAAGGAATGTCATATACATCACACCAACAGGCTGCACAAACATCTGATCCAAACTGGTGAATAATATTTGACCTAGCACGTCTCCAAAACACCGTTTTTACCCATTGCTTTCTTGGTGCTCCTGTAATTCTGGTTAGGGCACAATATGCAACCCTTAACCTCAACACAGTCAGCAACTCAGCCCTTTGATGATTGCATTTTTCTTTGGAGAGATCCCTCCACTGCCACACTACCTGAATCTGGGCTTGACACTTCAATGCTACCCTTGGAAACAACCCAATTGTTGGCTATGGCCTACGGCCTAGCACAACATCTATTGTAGGTCTTTGTTATTCTCCAAAACATAACCAACCAGCCCTTAAAACAAAACTATCATGCTCCTAATATTCTTGGTCTAGACAACCCCTAAAATTGGCCCTAATCTGCACTTAAGATGAGCCCCAAACAACCCTGTCTAGACCCTAATAATCCATTGTCACCTACAACAATTCCACACTGTCAAGGGTAGATTTTCCCACGTTGATCTAAGTCTCCTTCTCACTGCGATTTGGTTCCTCTTCTCTACCCTAAAACGGATCCCTAGAACAACCCTTAGATAGCCCTCAAATAACCCTTTCTCACCACGCTGTCACTTACAACAAACATAAAAACCCACACTATCTTCTAGCCCTCCTCACGTTGTCCCTTTGACTCTTCTTCTCCACTGAAATTTCAAATCTATCCTTGAGATGTATTGACACCAAATGGATGCTTAAAATGACTCAATACGCTTCATAATTATACACATATGAAGGCTCAACGTCACATTTGAAGTGACACTTATCAAGTCAGCCAACTTGATAATTAATTAATTATGTCAACTTCAAAAATTCATATCTTTCTAATGACAACTCAGATTCAGATGATTTTCAATGCGTTGGAATCGTCTTTCTGAGAACTGTCATCTCGATCCATCACATGCCTTCAATCCATCATGATTTTTCCCCAAAAACACAATGAGTTCCAAAACCCCACTCTTGGGTTCCAAGCCCACAAGTTGCCCTTGTGGAATTTTGTCCTCCAAACCCTGAACCCTAGGGCTTGGAGTACCTCCCAAGCTACACAAATCAACATGTATCTCAACAGTGCAAAAGTACCATCCATGTCAGATCTTTTCGTGTAAGACATGTGCACATCCTGCCCCATTACACCCAATAGTTGTCGTTAGACCTTTTTCACAATGGGGTGTTGACTTTATGCAATCCAACCCACCCTCTTCCCAAGATCATCACTACATCATCATGGTTGTTGACTATTTTACCAAATGGGATGAGGCCATGCCTACATGATTAAATGATGGTAATGTTGTTGCCTTGTTTTTCTTCAATCATGTCATCGCCAGGTTTGGTGTGCTTAAACACATCATGACCGTGTGCTTAAACATTTCCAAAACCATATGATGCAGGAACTAGCTGCCAAGTTTGTTATCGGGAAATATAGTGTCTATGCAGAGCTGCTAATCCCACTAATATGGGTAGCTATCTTAGAAACAAACAGATTAAAGTTACTTTCATTTTCCTTTACAAGAGGTAGATAGGAGAGGAGCAAAGAATACCAACCTCAATCTCTCGCTCGGTGTCTTGCTTGTTCCTCCTTTTCTTTGACAGATCTTTGCTTCTCTTTCCTTAACCGCTTCGCTTCAAAGAGTACTTGTAAAGTCAAAGCAACATAATACCTTCAAAGTGCAGAGATCTACAATCATAAACAATATAGGACCAGATATATATTGACCACACAAATGCATATCTGTTTTATCAAACATACAGAATGTGGAGGAGCTTGAATAGCTATATGATGTAAAGATTAGAAGAGAGGATTACAACCATTGATCTGACCCAGCTTTCATCTCCCGGCATGAAAGCCCTTCTTCACCTCATGAAAAGCTAGATCACCCAACACTATGAATTCCACCAGGAACCAACAAACTTTCCTTACAAGATACAAGATTCCAGCCTTTGGATCTCTGGGATGAGGGATCAAAGAGATTCGAGGGGGTGAGTTAACTTCTGGGATTTTTGATTAGTGTTTTCTCTCTGAGCGATTCCCACTTGAGATGATGATCTCTTACTCATCCCTGGGTGATTTTCAGAGAGGCAAGTGGTCATAGGAGAAGTTTCTGGAAGATTCCATGATCATCCACCTTGCAAACTGTCTTTTCCATTTGTCTACTCTCGCCCATCGCACCCTACAGAAGGGTGTTTCATTATGCATCGAACTTTTTGCACTGACCTAGTGAGATGCATCGCACCCTCTACACTGAGCAGTCTGCATGGTCCAGTTTTGACCAGTTCTGAGCAGTTTTCTGTGGAGAACTTCTGGGAGACGATGTAATCAGTTGATCGTGTTCCTTTAGGGTATGAAACAACTCTTTTAGGGACTCAGAAGCCCTTGGTTTATGGACATATGTGAATGGGATTTCAGTGCCCAAATATGTCTATAACATTTGTCCCCTAAAGCATGAGGTCGTAGATCTTTGATGTCGGGTGAAATGCTTTATCATGAGGATATGAGGTTTTTCGAACTAGAAGGCGACCTGTAATAAGATACAATACAATACATTATCTTCATAAAATTTTCATTATCTAGCTGAGGCAGGCATTCCCATGCTTAGCTTTATAAATTCATTTTGATATACATAGGACAGACAATTGTCTGTGTGGCAGACTGATGATTCTGATAGAGCCATCATCCTTTGATTCGGATGATCATCTTTGTAGCAATGATGTACATTTGATGTCTTTATTTTCTTGAATATATCACAACCCGGATGGATGGAAATAGATCTGGGGTCTTCAAACTCATCCAATCTTCGCCCAAAGTACAATTCGATCCATGTGAAAAATGTTCTGGAGTCGAACATGGAAAGACATCGCCTGATTACCAGCCAATGATGTAAGTTGTTAACAAGCGCGAGAGGAATCACTGATAATGATGATGACCCTCAAGCTACTGCAGTACAATTCACGTCATGTGAAAATGGGACTTGGCATTGAACACCACGCAAAATATTTCGGTTGAAGGCCATTGATGTAAACCTATCGCTGGAAGTGAGAAACTTGCCATTGAGGCATGCAAGCTTCAAAGTACTGAAAGGGTTGTTCCTAAGTTGACTTCTTGGATAATGAGCTATCGTTGACAAGAAGTAACTCATCATAGGAGGGCCTTAATGAATCCCACATCTACGACACGAAATTGAGCAAATGATTTTGTGGAGGTGAAAACGATCTGATGATACAAGGTTCAAGGTGGCAGTCATGAAGGAATGAAGCGTTAAGGTATTGCAATGGGTGAGACACAAGCTACGTTGGTGAATTCTCTGATCGTCTTCTCTTGAACATATCAATGACACTGAAATGTATTGGTAGTGTTAACCACAAAGATGGATGGTACGATGGACCAATGGTAGTATGACCGGTGAATGGAATAACCCAACCCGACTCAATCATGGTGATGGAGTGAAAGTGTCATGTTCAAGAGCAACTCGCTACCAATAAAGTTTCTTCAAGTTTTCTTCCCAATT
>APFE031559448.1:0-19210 GCA_000404065.3 Pinus taeda
ATTTTTAATGGTTTATTAATTAATATTGTTTAATCTTTTATCAGTTAATATTTAATATTTTAATAATGTTCTATCATCCTTCAACTTGTTTAATTAATTAATATTTTATTAACGTTAAATGTTGAATGTTTTATATTTTATATTTTATCGAACGGAATAATCTGTAACAGTTAATCTTTAATGTTTTATTATTTATACTGCAGACATGCGTCACAACTCATGTCTCTCATAAGCACATACATGTTTTTGTTTGTGCAAACAACTCAAAGATACAAACTACTCCAATCATGAACTCATGAGTATATTTAATATTTAATGTATTTTTTTTTAAATATAAAAAATTTGGCTTGGGGCCCACCCCAAGGGGGAGGGGGTATTTTTTTTTTTTCCCTCTTCGAGCCCGGATAAGACGGTAAGAGGTAAGGAAGAGAGGTAAGGAAATCTCGACCTACGATTAGAGGTCAAAGGATTAGATAGGAGGGAAGGTAGGGGTATAGGGGAAGGAAGGGAGAAAAGATAAGGAAATAGGAGATAAGGATAGGAGAGAAGGAAAGGGGAAAAGGAAAAGGAAAAGGAAAGGCTTAAAAAAATTGTATACCAATTAATATTTAATTTACGGAAGGTGTTCGGGAATAGACATAACTACTTATCATCTTAGTTAATTATAATGATGAAGGATTTAAAATTAACAAAATGTTATTGGAATTATGGATAGAACTTGACTCACAAATTCGATAATTTGTCCATTGAATAAAGTAAAACCATTAACATTTTGTGCTAAAATAATTAAAATAGGGTTTAGAGTTGTAGATGGTGACATTGTGCGTTAAAATAATTAAAATAGGGTTTAGAGTTGCAGATTGTGATACTTCAAATTTGAAATTCTTAGTTAATTGGACACATTGGGACAAATTTAAAGAGAGCGTCTTCCAATATAAAAAAATGAACCACGTAAAAAAAAGGGAGTTGTCTATAGTGTGATTTTTTGGAGTTTCCGGTGCCGGAATTCGGTGAAAATTTTGTTGTGAAATCTTGATTTGTGTTATTTAAACTAGTTTTTTGACTATATATATGGATTCAACGCCATGAAAAACGCCTAGGGCACTTCTATTGTGTAGGGTTTACCCATCAATCTTGTGATTTCAATGAATTGCTGCTGGATTTTAGAGAAATTAGACCAGAAAAATCCATTGGAAAAGCTTCCAAAAAGTCGCACTAAAGGCAACTCCAAAAAAAACGCTTTAATTATTAATGCAGTTGTTACGATTGGAGGACCGATTGTAGACATCTCTTTGACTATGCCTCGATGACAACAATTTAAAATAGGAGTTGTCTTTAGTGCGACTTTTTGGACTTTCCAGTGCTGAAATCCTGTGAAAAAATTGAGGTGAAAACTTGATTTGTGTTATTTAAACTGATTTTTTGACTGTATATATGGATTCAACACCCTGAAAACCCCCTAGTGCACTTCGCTTGTTTAGGGGTTACCCATCAAGCTTGTGATTTCAATAAATTCCCGCCAGATTTTAGAGAAATTAGGCCAAAAAACCCACCGGAAAAGCTTCAAAAAAGTCGCACTAAAGACAACTCATTTAAAATGTGCATTTAGTGTTAGCGAGCCGCCGAGTGGGGCATCTCTTTCACTATACTTCGATGTCAACAATTTAAAATGTGCATTTAGTGTCAGCCAGCCACCGAGTGGGGCATCTCTTTAACTATGCCTCAATGACAACAATTTAAAATGTGCATACAGAGGCAATTCTTAAAAACAAGTCACTAAGTCACTCATTGGCTTAGTGATTGGCTTAATGCATGACCATGAGTATGTATGTGAATACATAAACCATAAGTTTCCGGTCGGCGCTACACCATTCCGACTTAACACCTATCTTGTAGTTAAAGCATAGTGTCCACCTACATCTATTGAATACACATGTCCTGTAGTTAAAGCATATGATCCACCTACATCTATTGAATACACATGTCCTGTAGTTAAAGCATACGATCCACCTACATCTATTGAATGCCACAAAATTTTGCACGAAAAATTTTAAAATTCAAATGAAACGTGGGTGGAAGGGACCGGGTGACATAAACTTTTAGCCTTGCCATTCATTACAAAAAATGCAGCTGCATTGAATGACAAGCTGTGAATCTTTGTCGTGAAGGAGGCCTGCGGCAATGGGAAGGGATTTGTTGACAACCGCTCAGGGTTGGAATTTGGATTTCTCTCTACCTATCATACAATTTTATTTTATTTTTTTATGTTTTTGGCTCTTTTGCTTCATGTCAAGAAACGTTATGTTTAAAATTTTTCCCTTCAAGAGTAACGTTCTTACAATAAATTAACCCTTCACCAATAAATGCTTGATTATAAAATTATTCTTCAATAACATAATTATGTTAAATTTTCACATATTTATCATAAGGAAAAAAAATGACAATAACACACAAATCATTTATTAAATCTCAAATTTTGGTTTGAAATTGCATGAAACACTCACAATAAAGTATTTAGAAATTGAAATCAAATGTCCTTGCCACGGACATGCCATAGCATTTGTATATATGATATATGACTAAGGATATTTTATGGGACATACAAGATGACCAAAATAGTAAAACTATTGGATGTTATCAATAAAAAATCAAAAGTAGATTAATTAATATGGTTTATGTTATTATTTACTTAATCTAATATATACTAGTGGATCTAAATATAAAGTACATTTTACCGTATATAATTTAGCATTGCTTTGGATAATGAGATATACACTAATTTTGACAAGAATGAATGCATAGTATTTGACCCTTTTAAAAATTAAAAGACTTAAATTATGTTAAATGGACATTGTAGATATCTTAACATCATTTTATAGGATTATGTTATGGTTTCCTCCACTATTACGTTCTTAGAGAGAAAACACTTATAAGTATTAAATGTGGTAAAAGCATGCTCCGATCAAATATTTCCTTCTATTTATCACCAAATTGTAGTAAAATCAATATATATAAACATAAAAAAACATTGTGTATTAAAGTAACATTGAATAAAATCATAAGAAACTCACTCTAAAAGGGTTCCAGATCTTATCTAACTAGTTTATTTTTTAGACAAAAGAATTTCATAGAAAATTCAAAATAATTTTCATCTTGGTGTAGTATTTAGAGATTGTACCCTTTAATCTAACTTGTAGACATATCAACTAAAAATTAAATGTATTTAAACTATAATACTTTGATAACTACAATTGTGGAGGTTTCAACAAAAAATGTTGAACATTTGAAATATGTTTATTTTTCTTATTGAAAGTATATAATCAATACTAGGTAGAGCACTTGATGGTTATCCATTACATATATTTCAACTGTCATTTAAAAACAACAATTTATATTATACCCCCATAATATTTAGATTCCCAATAAGACTAAGTTCCATGCAAATTAGCATATAATTTTTGACATTATCTAATATAAGGTTTGATACAAAATAAAAATATATGACACCCTAAAAGGGCACAATGTCCAGTTTTTAGATCCATCTAATAAGAGAAATTCATTTTACAACAAATTATTAGCTGTTTAAATTGATGTCACAAATTACATATTTCTAAATTTCATTGCTCCAATGATAATGTAAGCAATGAAATGCCTCAAGTTGCATGGAAGCTATGCATTAAATCCAAATAAAGATGGAGATTGGATATTTATGCCAAACAATCTCCCCATATTTAAATGCATCTTACATAAAGGGAAAGATGTTATGTCATAGTAGCAAAATGCTCCAATCTAAATGTGTCACATCTTTTAGTCCATTTTTGAAAGGGATGGTAAGATGTGGGCCACCTACGTATATGAAATACAAATGGACAAAAAATATAATCAACATCTCATTCTCCAACATGTGGTGTGGTGGGGCCTTCCATTTATAGAACTTTATTCTCTTAAGATTAATTTGACATTAAAATGCAATACTTTGACCTTAATTATACTAGATAAAAATATATCATGTTGGACTTCATATTTGTTTTGTCATAAATATGTTTATTGTTTGGATTCTTTATATTTTAATCCTTATCTATGTTTAATAGGTTTCAGATTAAAATAAATATATACTTTTTAAAATGATGGGGAGATAAGATTTGAAAAGATTTGTCTACTCATGTTTGCACCTAAACAAAACAAGGTATTAAAAAATATTACTAAAATACAATATTAAAAAAAAATTCTCATTTAATTGAGGTATTTTTTTATTGATTATTTAATTTAGGGAAGTTTATCTAAATATGTTAGAATGATTATCATTACTAATTAAATTATTTCTTATCCATGAAATGACTTTTTTAAATGGTTTTTTTGCTGAATTTTAATCAAATCCTATAGAGATTTTTTATTTTTAGATTGCTAAATCCACTTATGCATTCAAAATTTATTTTAAATAACAAAAAGTCACAATCTTGTGGTGAAAATAGCTATTTCATATATAAATTAAAGTGCACCTTTTTCTCTAGAAAAAAAAAAAAAAAAAAAAAAAAAAAAAAAAAAAAAAAAAAAAAAAAAAAAAAAAAAAAAAACTTATAATAATTTCAATTAAAATCATAATTTATTTTTAATATAAATATTAAAATTTTCAAATAAAAGAAAATAAACCTTATCATACAAATTAAAAAACACTAATTCTCATCATTAGTCATATAAATATTTTAGTTTAAATATATTCAAAATTGAGATTACCCTCTAAATCTTGCCTAGCAACACAAGCATGAAAATCTCTCTCCATATGCATCTCCACACAATCAATTATTCATTACTACTTGCAAATACCAATGTTCAAATAAATCGCATTAGTCTTAAACCCAAGATACCCAATTTAAAAAAAAAAAAAAAATTACTTAATTGATTTTAATGAAATTTGGTTTTACATGGGCCATTGTAAAAGTTGGTATTTTATGGGGATTGTATATATTTATTATTATATATATATAATATATATATATATATATATATATATATATATATAATTTATATTGTGTGAATCTTCTGCATTCGTCTTAAATCCAAGATACTCGATTTAAAAAAAAAATACCCAATTGATTTATTTATTTATTTTCAATGAATTGCTCAGGTGGACTGTTTACATGGGCCATTGTAAAGTTGTATTTATCTCGTGAATATATATATATATAATGCATGAGTCTTCCGTTTAGGCAAGACAACTTTTTTCAAGTCACTAAAACTTATTGTAATTAATCACAAAGATGTTAACTCTGATCATAAATTCATAGCTAACCTTCGTTCTCTTTCCTGACTCATGTCCAGTGAGACTTATTCTTGCCTTTTTCCCTTGAGCTATTGTCGTTGGATTTCCAATGGATGTAACATGTTCTATTCCCACGATTGAAAAAATCTGTCCACTCGAGTAAAGGCCGACACGATGCTTGAGATGTAATGACTTTGGCATTACTGGTCTTCCTCAGCTGAACCTCAACGCATTTTGCAACGACCTCTTGCAAATTAGCCCCGTGTCTCCTAAAGCAATGCTCCTCAGAAGCCTCCAATGGTTGCAGGAAAGGAAATATTTCTTTAAATCTGTCATTAGTGCTATTGTTGGCAGTGCATTGCCTCATGGGATTCACTTCCCATAAAGTTGAAGATGATTCCAGAGGGTGGTTACTTGTGGAGGTCTCCACAAAACAGACCAATATAATCCATTTAAATTTTCAAGTGATCCACTAAATTAACCCTCCGCATCATATAATTTATTTGCTTCAACTCTGAGTTTACACCCTCAGAAATGGTAGAGAATCTGCAACCAGACATCCACCAAAAGCCCGTTCTGCGATTTGGATGACAAAATAATGCGCAAAAACAAAGATAAAAGCAAGGGTGGATTTACTTTTGGTTTTTCTGGAAGCCTTTCCCAGGATTTTAAAATTACAATGCGGCTAGGTTAATTTGAAGTATGGTGTGGATGTAAAATTATCCACACATAAGAATTATCACTTGCAATAGGACAATGACAAAAACATACACCAAATGGAAGTAGTTGAAAGGTGCAAGACGAACTTTGCCGGCGACAGGATGGGTTGCTAGAGGTTGGACAAGTGGCCATATTGAGGAGAACAAACGCCTACAAACTCAGTCTACTACATTCACTTTTGATTTCTTGAATGGGTATTAATGATGTTTTTAGTGAAATGTTAACCGTCAAAAATACGTTTCCAACCATTCCAAACACGTCTGAAAAAACGGGCTTTAAACATTTCTCACCATCAAATACGTTCAAAAGGTCTTATGCCCGTCAAATTCCATCCCTGGAGCCAATTCTGCCCCATCTTGGCTGGCTAGTCGTTGCTTGGTTGTACCCTGCTCACCCCTGGACGGTGCATCCCCGCCCTTCTCGTAACATGAGAGGACTGTCCCATGTTATCTCGTCCTTTCTCCTTTTACAGATAGCTAGTGGCATGTGGGGACCGAATCTAGGACACGATTTTACAGCTGAAAGACATAAAAATGAGATTTGCAAATCTCATATTTGTATAAAGATTACATAGTGGATATTCCAGGACAAGGGAACCCACAAAAGCTTGTTCAACACCATCGTCGGTTGGAAAGACAACACCTCTAGAGTACAAAATACTCTATCTGCGGATGTAAATAGTGCTGATAGCGGAATCTTTAAATCAGAAAATTATTGAAGTACTGTACTCTGATCTCTTTTTCTGATTCCCATGTTTGATTATTATGTCGTTCAAGAGGTTCCAGGAAGCTGATGTTGAGGAAAGGGTTTTTCCTAGGATCAACTTACTCATGAAAGCCATCATAATTTGCACTATTGGAGATGGTTCTTGCCTTGTAGTGGTTTGTCACGAACCATCATACATGCCCACATCTTCTAATGCCTTGGAGAAAAGGAAGATCTTCTATATCAGCGATATTTTCAACAGATTTATATAATATTCCATTCATGTGAGCCCTAGATTCGCTGAATCTAGGAATCTTGAGCATGTGAAGGGTATATGGCTTTATTACAAGGGCTAAGAGTCCGTATATCTGCCACCATTCTATGAACCAGTTTGGTGTGGGATCATCTTGTTCCAATGCTTCCACCATCATTCCTTCAAATGTGAAATTAAACTGCATACAATAAAACAGGTTAGGGACATAATTTTGTAAATTCATGCCTGTGAAGAATGCATCCCTTTGTCGGTCAGTGTTATAATCTTCTCTATGGAAGTGGTTGTCAAATCTTCTGAAAGTTATGTGACAACTTTCAATGCAGTGTTCATCATCATCTCTTTTTTATAGGACATACATTATACTACCAATGTGTTCTAGGTAGTCTAATGCTTCAATAGCTTCATTATTCATTTCATCCTGCATTATTTCTGTCCATAGATAGGGGATTCATGTCCTATGCCTGATTTCTTTGATTGGATACCAAGATTCATCATGCTCCAGTAACGGGGTTTCCAACTCATATCTGACCCATCTTGTCGGGGTTTCAATTTCAACATTATCCTTGTTTCTTCTTATGCAATTACAATTTAAGGACAAATTTGAGTGTGCTAACAAAAATTCCCAGCTAAGCATATCCGTGAAGCTATTTTTATCTCCAGATATAAATTCAATGTCGAAGATGTACTGACTTAATTGCATGACCCATCTAACCATCACAACATCCTTGAAATCACACTTTTGAATATCATATTTTAGAGCCTGGCAGCTTGTTCTTACTGTAAACTCTGTATAGAAGACAAAATATTTGAACTTTGCTATACCTAAACAAACTGCTCTTAATTCCTTCTTTAAGCTGGACCAATTTAGCTAGTTCTTGGCCCACAGACTAGATGCATACTGGCATATCTCTATCTCTTTTTGGCTACAGGGGTTCTTTTGACACAGAACTGCTCCCCAACCTTCATGACTTGCATCTGTCATTATTATTTTCTCCCATTCTTCTCTGATAGGAGAAAGAGGTTGAATGTTTCTAACCTTCTCTTTTATTCTTCTCACTGCTTGAGTGCAGTCATCGTTCCAAGGGATTGGAACTTTCTGAAGCCTTTGATTTAAGAGCTTCCTTTCTTGCGCATAATGCTTTAAAAATTTTGAAATATAATTCAAACTTCCTAGAAATCTCTGCAGTTGTGTTTTATCTTTAATTTCATCTGGAAAGTGATCAACAAAATTTAGGCTTCTTTGAATCACACTATAAGATCCATATTGGATGTTATAGCCTAGGAAGTCTATCATTGGCCTGAACAACTTCATCTTGGATTCTGATAATACAATTCCCATCTCCTTTACCCTGCGTAAGAAAATCTTCAAATGTTTGATATGGTCAAGGATACTATCAGAATGAATTAATAAATCATCAATATACATTTTCAGGAATTCATCCATCCCTTCAAAAGTTTCATCCATTATCTTCTGAAATGCTGAAAGTGCATTTATCAGGCCAAATGGCAGGATATTCCATTCATAGTGTCCTTCAGGCACAATAAATGTTGTTTTCCATTTGTCTTCTTCTTTGATTCCTACTTGCCAGAATCTAGATTTGAGATCAAATTTAGAAAATATCTTTGATTTGGATATCTGTGCTAATATAGAAGATGGTTTGGGTAGTGGGTAAGCATCGTAATCAAGAATATTATTCAAAGGTTTATAATTTACTACCAATCTTGGCTTACCTCTGGCAATTTTGGAATGTTTGTTGACATAGAATGCAAAGCAGGCAATAGGGCTCTTACTTTTCCTTATGAGTCCTTTCTTAAGAAAATCCTGGATTTCCTCTTTGCACATTTTCAACTGTTCTGCATTCATTGCTACAGCTTTCGACCTTCTCAATTTCCCACTGAAATCTTTCTTGAGAGGAAGTTCCACTTCCTGCTTATTCACATGCCAAAAGGCATTCAGGTCATCTGAACAACATTCTTTAAATCTAGCAAGGAGATCTGTTATTTCTTTAGCATATTTGCCGTTATCCAGATGTTCTTCAGTTTTCAAAATTTCTTTTTTCATTTCCATTTTTGTAATTAAATTCTCCATCCTTTCTATTCCCTTCAGTCTATTCGAATAATTTGAATTAATGAATGGAAACAAAATCTCTTTATTCTCTAAGCTGACAAAATAACAATACCTATTGCTGACGCTGTCCTGCTTAGCTCCATTTCTGCTGAAGTTTTGGAAGAATGGTGTGCCAAGGTACATTGCACAATCCATTCCTAGAACAATAGGACAGATTAGAATAACATCAATACTTTCTGTTAAAAATACATCTACTTCTACTTCATGTCTAGTGGGTATGTCGCCACTAGCAGCAGTGACCTTTGGGCAAGAGGTTGGTCTTCTGAGGTGTGCGCTTACCACAGTATCACTTACAATATTCAGTTGAGAACCAGTATCCATGAGAACTTTCCAGTATTCATATTGGTTTCTGATTTTTACTTTCATTCTGATACAATACATGACATCTCAGTTCATGATATTGCATCCAAGATTTATTCTATTTTGTCCATCTTCTTCATCTGTATCATCATGCTGATGGATTTGAGAGGATATGGGATTAGCATGAAAAGTCCAATCCTCAACTTTTCCTAATACAAGAGGGCTTTGTGAGGTCGAGGCTCCATGTGCATTCATGAATTTGACACTCAGTTCCCTGTGATTTTCTATGCAGAGCCTTTTATTTTCTTTCATAGTCTTTCTTAATTCTTTTATTGCCTGATGAATGCTAGGCAATGTTTGTGGTAGATCTTCACCAAAATCTTCATTTCGGAATTGCCTGGTTAAAGCATCTACTAAGAAAAGACTAGTAGGACGCACATACCCTTTGTTTGGAGAGCCTTCCGAATCAGAGGGAAAATGCTTCAGACGATCCATCAATAGTGTCTCGTACATTTCTTTAAGTTGTGGATCAGTTGTGGCTTGCATTTGAGTGAAAAGATTCTTGCTCGTCTCTTCACTGTCTATTCTCATCATCTTGACTGCATTGCAGTTGTAGACGTCAGGTTCGTTGCAATCACATTCTCTTCATTCTATGCAGTGAGGGTCTCTGCAAGGTTCCTCATCAGAGGATTCATCAGAATACATATAATTCAAATCATCATCTGATTCTGAATCAGAAGATAAGAGCTCATCATAGCTACTAGGGAGATCAAAGAAGTTTATTTTTCCCTTTTTTTTCTATATTGCAGTTTCTTCTTTGACTTATCCTTTTTTTTCTTAGGACAGTTTGGAGCTGTATTGCCTTTTTGATTGCAGTTATAACATATAATTTCTTTAGCTTTAGAAAACATTTTTGTCTGTTTGTATGGCTTCTTTTTGTAATGTTTTCTTTCTTTGACTTGGGAATACTGGGAATTCTTTTTGGATAATTTATGTTTTCTTCTTCTCCTCTGCCCCTCAGAATTTTCTACCTTACTAAGGTGTTGTTGCTTGCAGAGTTATTGGTAACCATGCAGTTTCTTGGGATTGGTTGCAGCTCTGGCAATCTTCATTTGGGAACACAGTTCCACAATGATAGCCTTAACTGCTTGTCAAATAATGCCAAATTTGTAGTCTCCAACCTTTCCTGGAAGTTTATTGATAATGGCTGAGGAGACCCACTGAGGAAGGGAGGCAACAAAAATTTCTTTCCACTTTGGCTCAAGAATAAGATTTGGTGACAAAGTGTGTAAGCGGTGAACGATCTCATTGAAGTATTCATCAAAATGCTGCATGTTATGCAGCTTCATGGCCAACAAGGTAATGGTGGTAATATCATTTGTGATCTGAGGAAAACCAATGAAGTTAACAGTAATAACATACAATAGTTTTCCTATCATATTATTGACAGGAAAATGAGTTACTGGATCCATATATGTAGTGCTATCTTCATTAAGAATGACGGATTGTTCCCAGGAGGGAAGAAGATTTGGCTCTTTTAGAGTCTCAACTTTCAACAAGGAGTCCAGTGTTCCTTCAAAACCACCAATAATTCTTCTAGTTGCATTTATTGTGCCAATATCATCTGCCAAGTATATTCTATAACAGACAAGCATAGAATGTAAAACAGACATGATTTCGGCTTCAGTACAATTTTCAATATTCCACGAATAGGTGGAATTGGCAAACCAGTCTTTGTGGTATTCAGACTTCATGAGATCTCTGAGGTCTGGAGCAGGATTCCATGAGGTATCCCATCGGGATCGGGATGAAATAGCATTCACTTGATTTTCAATATTTTCTTCTTCGAGAAAAATACTAAATTGCTCTTTTTCTTGTACAGAAAATTTGTTGATACAGGCTTCAAGATCCTCTATTTCAGGGGGAAAATCAAGCTTATGAAGACTAGTATCATTCTTCTCTTCTTCTTCTTCTTGCTTGGATGAATCTCTAAACAAAAATGTGAAACACCTTCTTTAGAGGTTTCTTCATACTCTCTGGACTTGGCCAGGGCTGATGTAGGACTGAAGAAACTAGGATTAGCGAAAAGAGAGTATGGATGTGTTGAAGTAGGAGGTGGAAAATTGATAGAGCTGGGGGATTTTATGAGACTTTCCACAGATGGAGTGATAGAATAGGGAACAGAAGGTTTGGGACCAGAAAACTGAGTAGCAGACTTATAAGCCTCTGTACTAGGATTCTTTTTCAAAGAATCTACTCCTTTATAAACTTCCCAACCTTGCTTTTTTACAATATCAAGGCTTGTATTAACCTTGACAATATCCTTTCCATGAGCAAGAGATGCTTCATGGATCTTTTTCTCTGTCTGCAAATAACGTTTTTCCGAACTTTGTGCAATAGTTTGATCATTTTCTGCCAGGGTCTTAATACTGTCATTCAGGCAAACAGTATTATAGTCTTGTTTTTGTAGAATTCTGCCAAGCATTATTTTCATCTCTGAACATACAGTGTCTACAGAATCAAATCTAGTCTTGACAAATTTTTCAAGACTGGATAGAGCTAAATTAGTCCAATTTGTAGCAGCTATTGAGTCTTTGGCTGCTAAGGCGGGGTCATCAGGATGAGATGGAAGCAATCTGTACAATCTTCCATCTTGTCCTCTGATTACAAAGTTTTTCTAGGGTGGGAATTCAATATTGGTTTCAAAAACAAATCCATCAAGGAGTTCCCACTTGTGTTTATTTGGAGTCCCAGTCCTTATCATATTTACATGTAACTGAGAACACACGTTTCTTATTAGTTCTTCTCCTTTAATTTTTACAAATATCAGAGCCCTTGAGATGTTTGGCTTTGCTAGCATGCTTTGGATTTTGGGGTGGAAGTCTGGTGCTTTCAAAGGAGGAGGAATTACTACAGGATTTTCCTTCATCTGTTCTTCTACAAATTTCCCTGATTCTCTTTTGATTTGCTTGATTTCTAAATTGCTTTATCAAGGATTGTTCAATCTGATTTGCTGAAGGATAATACCATTCGTAGAATGATATCCATTGATTTTGTGCTTTCATCCATTCCTTCCACTTGTCACTATTCTGTTGGTTAAAATTCGGTCTGTCCTCTTTGTTCAAAAGGCGTACTTCCTGCATATACAAATGCTCTTTTTCATGGGTAAAAATGTCCCCAATGAAACATTTTCTTTTTCCAGACATCCTCTGAATCATTTGGGCTGATTCCCTTGTAGATCTTTAGAAAGACAATTATCTCAGAATCTGAAGGGATCTCAATAGATTTTGGAATTTTGTCAATAGGATTTTTCCTATATGAAGGAATAGGTGAAGAATCAACATACCCTAGGCCATAATGCGAAGAACCAGAAACAATATGTACAAGCAATTATTCTTGAAGATTAAAAAAGGAAACGTGTTTGTAACTTTCAGCAGATGACTCAGAAGATGGAGTGAACTTTATCATATTGATTCTATGAGTGCTTGAAGGTTCACCATGAGGAGTCGGGGGTTCTGATGAGAATTGACAATATGTCTTCGAACAGTGAGGGTGATCACATACCGAGCTAAAGACAGGATTTGGATTTGACTGAGTAAATAGCTTTCGTAGTGATTCATATACTGCTAGATCAATTACTATCTGTTGTGGAGTTTGTACAGGTTGTAATTGTTGACTTGGAAGAATAGTGGGGATAGTTGTTACAGAGGGTCCACCACGCTCAGGTGCAGAAACTCAGGGAAAATGTGTTATAACATGATCATCTGTTTCTGAAATAATGGACTAGGCTGTAGAGATAAGACTGGATGTAGGCTTTTTCCATTGGGTAACCCAGTCATTTGGCAGAGATAAATTTATGCGGGAAACAGAGATAGGAGCCACAGGGTGGCAGCTTGCATCGTATTGGATCATAGTGACTGTACCAGATTCTTGATTAGGGGATTTAAGGACAGCTGGTATGGTCGTATTAAAAAACCAGACACAAGTAATATAAAAAATAGATAAGTTTTTGGACTTTGATCTGAAGCCTTCATAAGCTTGGGTTTGGATCCCAAGAGTCAAACATTGCACGATATTGGGATCATCAAGGGGGATGGCAAAATCTGGAAAAACGTCATATTGAACTAGTCCATCAGAAAGGCTAGTTTCGATGCCACCAATCAAGGCTTGGGTAAATGAAGTCCAGCGATTATCTAATAGAGCAGAAAATACAAAAGTTCTTTGGCCACAGCAGAGAATACAAAAGATATGCGCATATCTTCTGTATATGCACAATTTCCGTATATGAAAAATTTCCATATATGGAAGTTGCACATGTACAGTAGATGCACATACATAAAATATGTACATATATGGAAGATATGCATGTATAAGAAAGTTACGCATATACGGAAGATATGCACATATCTTCCGTATATGCACAATTTCCATATATGTGCAATTTTTGTATACGGAAGTTGCGCATATATGGTAGATGCACATATATAAAAGACATGCATACACGGCAAATATGCACATATAAGAAATTTACGCATATACGGAAGATATGCGCATATACTGAAGTTGCGCATATACAGTAGATGCACATACACAAAAGATGCACATATACGAAAAATATGTGCATATATTGCGTATACACACAATTTTCGTATATGCGCAATTTTTGTATATGAAATTGATGTATACACGGAAGAGATGCACATATATTCTGTATATGTACAATTTCCATATATGGACAATTTTTGTATATGGAATTTTCGCATATACGATGCAGATACATAAACGATCTGCATATACGGAAGATATGCACATATAAGAAAGTTACGGATATACCGAAGATATGCACATATCTTCCGTATATGTACAATTTCTGTATATAGAATTTGCGCATAAACAATGTAGATACATAAAAGACGTGTATATACGGAAAATATGCACATATAAGAAAGTGACAAATATATAGAAGATATGCACATATCTTCTGTATATGCACAATTTCCATATATGCACAAAAATGCAGTCTCTATATAGGCGCAACCTTTGTATATACACATCTTCTATATATACACAACTTCCGCATATACGCAACCTCTGTATATACACATCTTTTATATATGCGCAATTTCTGTATATGGAATTTGCATATATACAGTAGATGCACATACATAAAATACATGCATATACGGAAAATATGCACATATAAGAAAGTTATGTATATACAGAAAATATGCACGTATCTTCTGTATATGCACAATTTCCATATATGTGCAATTTTTGTATATGGAATTTGAGCATATACGGAATTTATGTATAGACGGAAGATATGCACATATCTTCCGTATATACACAATTTCGGTATATGTGCAATTTCTGTATATGGAATTTGCACATATACGATGAAGATACATAAACAATGTGCATATATGGAATATATGCACATATAAAAAAGTTAGGGATATACAGAAGATATGCACATATCTTCTGTATATGCACAATTTCCATATATGCGCAATTTCTGTATATGAAAATTGCACATATACAGAATTTGTGCACATACGGAAGATATGTGCATATCTTGCATATACGGAAGATATGTGCATATCTTCCGTATATACATAACTTTCTTATATGTGCACATTTCCGTATACGTGCAATTTCTGTATATGGAAGTTGTGCATATACTATAAATTCACATATATAAAAGACATGCATATACGGAAGATATACACATATAAGAAAGTTACGCATATACAGAAGATATGTGCATATACGGAAGTTGCACATATACAAAAGATGCACATATATAAAAGTTATATATACTAAAGTTTCACATACATGGAGGTTATGTGTATATATGGAAGTTGCACATATACCTGGAAGATATGTGCATATAGAAAAATTTCGCATATACAAAAGATATGCGCATATGTATATGCACAATTTCTGTATATGAAAAATTTCCATATATGGAAGTTGCACATGTACGGAAGATGCACATACATAAAAGATGTAAATATATGGAAGATATGCATATATAAGAAAGTTACGCATATACGGAAGATATGTACATATCTTCCTATATGCACAATTTCCATATATGCGCAATTTTTGTATATAGAAGTTGCGCATATATGGTAGATGCACATATATAAAAGACGTGCATACACGAAAGATATGCACATAAAAATTTTACGCATATACGAAAGATATGCACATATACGGAAGTTGTGCATTTACAGTAGATGCACATATACAAAATATGCACATATATGAAAGATATGCACATATATTGCGTATATGCACAATTTCCGTATATGCGCAATTTCTGTATATGGAATTTATGCATATACGAAATTTATGTATATACGGTGTTAACACCCAGGTTGTTCCCTATGACTCCCAAGGGAATACGGCCGGGGTAACCACTAACCAAGCTTCGGAGTATAGTTCCTAGCCTACCTATAATCAGAGAGGGCTCTCTCTTTAAATTTTAGCTCTGTTTTGTGAAGATTTTAGGCTAGTTATAAGTTTCAGTTTTTTGCTTGAGACTTTGGTTGTGAACTGTTGTTGTGAGAAGGGCATGAAATGTGCGAAAGATGCTAGTCCATTGGGCATATGGAGTCAGAAATCTGAGACAATCCTGGTGCCTGTGATGGAGAAAGTTTTACTGCAAGGCTAGATGGCTATTCTTAATATAAATTCTGATTAGTGAGTGAAACAATGGGAAATGGAATTACGGACAGTGTGATAACAATTTGAACAACAATTTCTACTTAGTAGCATACATGAATTACTAAATAGTAACTGTAAAATATTCAGGGTTTATTGGAGCAGTTAAGAATTCCAATTAAACAGTTGAAGTCATAGAAAACATTATAGTAAAGATAGATTAAGATCAGGGTGTCTCCATGGACAAATCCTGAGCTATTCTTTTTCTTTCTTCCTAGATTTAGAACAACATATGAGATATGTGAGCTAAAAAAATAACAAAACATTAACAGAGATAGAGAACACTTATTATATTAAGCCATAGCACTAGAATCTTGTAGCATTCAATGGTTCCAAGACAGCATGCATCAGTAAGACCTAATTCCTGTAAACTTCAAGCTTTGTTTATATCATTCTTTCAGAAATTACAGCCGAGTTCTCTTTCTTAACAAGAAACAACAACCACCACCAATTTGCAAGCTTATGCGAGGGGGAATATATACAATTGGTTTTACAAAATATCTGAACCGCTGAGTCACTTGATAAATTAAGTACGCTCACCAACTTTACAAAATAGCAGATAAGGAAGTTATTGCTGCTCTAAAGATAAGTAAATAGTCTTTAATTCTGTCAGAAATCTTCTTGACCTTTGGAGGCTACTGAATCGGTTGAGCGTTCTGCATTAATGTTGAATGATGTGTCTTTAAGCTTTGTCATGTTGTAGCTTTCTCGGCCCTGTTACCTGTAGCTGTCAGTGTTACTTTTAGTGGCCGAATCTTCCTGCTGAGTTGGCTCATTCCACTCTTCTCCAGTCATAGTGTATGCATCACATTTTCTGAACATGATGACCTATGTTTTTTTATGACAAAACTTTGATGAAAGCCTCCTGTTTACAGCAACAACTGTATCATTCTGGTCCACCACTCCTGTGTGGGCAATTGATGTCTCAAATTGCATCTAAGGTTTCATCTGCCTCTGTGTATTTGTAGAAGTTTGGAGGCACTTCAAACAAATGTCTGATCTCATTCATAATAAAAAATAAGTTCTCTATTCTGTCATAGAGACTTTGCCCAGATGTTGGCCCTGTTACCTCTGAAGTACTTGATCCTTGAGTGATCTGATTGGTGGCAAATGTGTTCACCTTTTTTGGATAAATCTCATGTGATAGTAGTCTCCCTACGCTTTTCAGCAAGCCAGGAAGACCTCTGCCCTGTAATGCTGCAAACTTATCCATGAATCTGTTGACTTCTGTTTGCATGTCCTGGCTTCTTCTATCCAATGTTTGTACCAGGATTTTCAATGTGAGGGCCCTCTTTATCAGCTGGATGGTTTCAGTTCTGTTGGAGATTCCTATTGCTGCCAGCTGAGGACCTGTGCGGTTATTAAGCACATTGATCATTCTGTTGGCTATCTCAGGCATACTGCCTAGAGATGCCCTTGCTCTATGGACTTCCTTCTATGCTTTCCCTATGAGCTCTATTTGCTCATGGATAGTCTCAATATACTGCCACTGATCTGTTATTGATTGGCCAATGTGGGTCCACAAAACTGTCTTGACCTCAGCCACCACTTTGTCAAGGGTGAGCTCTTTCTCCAGCTCCTTTATCTTCTCTTTGAGAGCTTTTATTTCTCTCCCTTTTTCAGCTAAGTTCTGCTTGGATTTGTCATAATTTTCATTAAGCTTAGCTAAATTCTCCTTGGCTTCATTTAGCTCTGTCATCTGGGCTTCTAGGATCTTGATCTCACTCATCAACTTCTGCATATCAAGGATCGGAGCCTGCTCTGAGGTTGGTGTTGGTGCTGATGTTGATGGAGCTGTCTGCCCTGTGGGAGGAGCAGTAGTCTGTGGGGGCTCCTCAAGGTTTATGATCTCTGGAGGGGGCTGAGAAGTTTGACCTCCTTCTTTCTGCTGTAGGGCTGCCTGTAGTGCAACCTCTGTCTCCTCCAGCTTCCCTTCTGTTTGCACTAGCTGCTTGTGCAGTGCTACCAGCAATGTTGCTACATCCTAGTCCTGTCTTTGCTGGGCAACCTCTTCTATTTGAGGGTGAATGGTTGCTGGGATTTTAATCTTCTTTCTTAGAGCTGCAAGGTCTGCATCTCTTATTTTCAGCAGCATTTGTATAGCTTTTGGATCCTTTGGGTCATGCCCAAGCTCTATGATTATATCCTCCAAAGACCTGATCCTATTGTCATTGGCCTGAGAGGATGCCTTCTCCAACTCAAGTTGGGCAGCTGTATTGTTCAGGCTGTTTCCCAACCTATTTGCGAATAATGTTTTATCTGCCAGTGTTGAATAGACCATCTCACCCGTTTGCTTGTGAAGTTCTATTTGGTCCATAGGGTGGATGTCCTTGGCAAGAACCTCAAGGTTGGTTCTTATATAGTCTGTAGCTGACTGTGGCTACAGCATGGTGGGCATGAAATGACTCATGGTCATTTTCCCTTCTATTATGTCATAGGCTGACATAAGCCTCTGCTGATTGGTAGGGGCCATCTTAAGCAACTGGTTGTAGATTTGGAGCCTGTGGCTCATTTCTCCTTTTAATGTCGATGAATTGTTGCTCGATGCCTGTCTCAGCTCTCCTTTGCTGACTTGAGGAGCTGACCTCTCCTCCAAGGGTTCTTTCTTGTTCCTACTGAAAGGAACTGGCAGATGCCTGCTCGGTGGGCCCATGCCCAATGATTGCCCAATAGGCATTTCTTCCTCGGAGAGTGGATTCATTCTCTGCCTTTTCTCCCCTTGACTTGTGGATGTGGTGAGCGGAGTCTCCTGCTCTCTATCCCTCTTCTCTCCCTTTTCTTCTTTCTGTGGAGTTTGCAGCACTGAGGCCTCCACTGCCTTTTCTTGCCTAGGAGGCACATTCTCTTGAGCCTGTTGCTCAGTGGGTATTGGGGCTTCAGCTGTTTGTTCTTGTTGTATTGGCTGCCCCTCTTTTTGCCTTTTTTCTTGTTGTTCTACTTGCTTTTCTACTTGTTGTTCTGCTATAGGAGGTGGCTGTTCCTGCTCCATCTGCTTCCCTTTATCCTTGCTTGATTCCTGTTGAACAGTTCCGGCTGCTTGCTGCTGGGCTGTAGAGGATGAGGCAGCTGCTCCAAGTTGCCTTTGGTAGGAAGA
>APFE031559454.1:0-14785 GCA_000404065.3 Pinus taeda
TGTTCTGGGTTTAGTTTTCTGTTATTGTGGATCTGGTTATCTGGGTGACTAACTGGTACTTGATGATCATTTGATATTTATGGATCCAGTTTGAAAATTTATGAAAAGTGGTCCTTGAAAGAAAAGAAGTAGGGGGTTGTAGCTTCCTTCCAGGAGAGACTGGAAAACGAGAGAGAGTTGTAGCTCTCTGCAGGTTGCAGCCTGCGTACTGGTAAAGGACTGCACCAGTACAAGACCATTGTAAAAGGAGTTTCTTATTTGAAAGAAGATAGAGACATATTGCAGCAGGTGGTTTTCACCCACATTGGGTTTCCACCTTATATCTGGTGTTCTTTGATGTGACTGTCTGTTTTTCTTGTTCATGCTCATTGTTTTATGGTGCTGATATGCAAAAATAATTCAAAGTATAAATAAGGAAGAATTGTTAAAAGGAATAGATAATACTGATCCACCCCCCCTCTCAGTATTATTTTCAACAATCCACACAAGAGTGCCTATGCCTCCCACGACGGAATTCCCTCCTCATTAGATGGGAACACTCGTGGGCTAGGAACTCGCATGAGAATCGATCACTCAATATCAAGACGGACATCATCGTAAATCACCATAGGTAACCAAGGGAACCATTGTGAAACTTTGAATCACATCTAGGGGTCTAACAAAATCCTAAGAAAGAGCCATAGATCGCAAGGCTAGATCAGAGAATCTTGTGGGATAGTAGAGCTTCTAGTCAAAAAGGTTGTCGAGCTCTTCATTTAAGAAAATACACAATGCAGATTCGGGAGCCTTCAACTGAGACATGGTGAGAATAAGAAGGAAAGTTCTTATTAAAGAACAGAGGAAGGAGGCCATCAAATTATAGAAGGATTTGGGCTAATGATATCCCATTATTGGTCAAACTCCTAGTCAAAGCAGGCTTCTGATTGGTGGAACTAGATTCTCTTCATGTGATTAGTTAGAATGATAGGATAGAAGATCGTAAAGCTTGAAGCCAGAAAATAATTTAAATTTGAGTTGGGGACATAGTGGGAAAAAGGGTGTTGGGTCTCTGTCGAGAAACGGTAACGAAGAGTCCTTTGTCACTTAGACCCATTAGGTAAGGCAAGGTTGCTAGAAGGGGCCACCCGAAAGCCTAGAAGGTCAAAACCCCTAGGAGTGGTGTGAGTGACTTCTTGTAAGGTTCCAAGTTTGAGGATTCCATACACTAAGTGGGACCAAGTACGAATCCAATTGTCAAAGGATATTTTTTTCTCAGTAATCTGGACATGTAGAGATAATGTCAGCATGACATATTGAAGGACATGTGGCTAGTAGTTGGGATTCTTGGATACCCCAGTGAGCCACCTTTGGGCGACAAATGGACCTCTCATAGGTTGGCACATGGGATGGTTGACATTGGTATGACATCACCCGGGGAATGGTTGGAACCTGGAGATCATAAACCTCATAAAGATGGATGGCAAAATTTTCGAATCCCATAACCAAGAACCATCAAAGACGTGTTATATAGTATTTTGTCACGCCTCTTGCACTTCCCTGTGACATACCCTGAAGTGCTTGAAACATGATCAATATATAATATACTCATCCATTTATACAACTCAGATCCCTCCTTTAATTTTTCTTGGAAAATCTTTGGATCTTTACCTGAGGAAATCGCTCTTAAAACCCTAAAATGAGGGTCATCACCCTTATGAAGCTCCAAACCATGATGATTGCCTATTGCACTATGTTACTCTAGCGATGGGATGACTTTGTTCCCTGTCATACCTGCGATGATCCAAAAAAGTAAGTTTTCCCAAAGAGGATGAGAGGCTTCGTGATCTAGAAGCTTCCAAAGCAACAAGCTGGAGGTGGTTTCACATAGATGAGGTCGAATCCTCCTAAATTGACCTCTTGGTTTCATCCCTATGAGCTACCTCCTTGAGATGTGAACCTAATCCTCTCTTTGAAGGAGTCTTAAGTCCCTCTCCCAGCCTATAAATTCCTCCTCTCCCATTCCCAAATGGTTGTTCTATGTCCATTTGCACCCCTATGCTGAGCTTGTGCTTACAAGATATTCATTAGACTTGGAGAATGAGTGTTTGGATAGTTTCTTGGCTTGAACTTGGAATACCACTCAAGGAGAGACTTTCAAAATCAAGGCCATGGTTTTAAGCTTCCCTTTATTCTTTAAATAATGTACAATTTCTAGTTCATCTTCCCAAACTATATATGTTCATGTATGTATTAGCTTAGCATTCCTTGATTAGCTAAGTAGGTTATTATTGGATTTTCTATTGGTGTTTGGCATGTTTTGTTGTCTCTTGATTGCTTCTGTAGGTACACAAGCTCTCAAAGAAGCAGGAAAAAGTCCATGACACAAGCGGTTCGAGGATCTCATCAAAGGAAATCAGAATAGCATCAGATTGAGGTAGGTCATCTCTCTCGTTCTCCTTTTCAATTAGACTCTAGGAATGTTTCTAGTTGATTGTCACTTCAGTTGCTAGACCCACTCATTGGGCTAGAGGGGTTGTCTTTGTCCGCAAAGAGGATTAACCTTGTCAACAAAATGGCAACTCTGCTAAGGAGCCTATGACCCTTTCCTTCCAATCCTTCACCCTGATATTTTGACTAGTTTGACCAACTATCAATTTTTTGGCTTGTCTGCATCAGTTTGGGTTTATACCAGCACTTATTACTACTTTATAGGGCTAATTCTGGATTGTTTCTTGGAATATTTTTAGTTTTTTCCCATATTCCTCTCCCTTCGTGGGTTTAGCCTTTACAGTGGCGATGGCATCGTGGTTTTTACCTTTATAGTCATGATGATCATGGTTTTTACCTTTAAAGTTGAGATGAAAAAAAACATCTTCATTTTTTTGTCATGCTAAAATCATCACTACTTTTTCTATACAAAGTAGCGATGCCATCGTGGTTTTGCCATGCAAAGTTGCGATAATCATAGGTTTGTGTATGTAAAGTAGGGATGATCCTTGAAAATGATAATTTTTAAGATTTCTTCCTCAGAATCCAGTGCGTCCTAGCCCCTAAGGTCTTTTCCCATCCTGTATGCTTGGATTTGTCAATGTTTTGATTGATTTTCTTGATTAATCTGCAAAATTTGTCTCGTTGGCTTCGAAGTGAAATCTAACTGAATTCTAGGGTTTCTAGTCATTGGTCATTTCTTTTTGCTTGTTGGTGTCACTGAGATTCTTTTTTTGTTGATTGATTGAGTGTTGCTTTCTATGGAAATCTTTGAAAACATCATTTTGCATCTATCTTAGCTTGTATTTAAAAATTTACTTTTCGTGAAAATGCATTAGATTAGTTACACTGAAAAGTTATCTTTTGAGATTCATCATTGAGAATAGATCACATTTTTCGATGATTGAAAGCTAAAAAACTGTATTAGGTGCAGCAAATCATTCAAAACGAAAAAAAAATCATAATTCATATAAGTGCATATTTGTAAAGTCAAAATCATTTTTATTTCAAAAAATTGCATTTAGGATATTGAAAAGTGAAAATATTTTTTACTTTTGGCATTGCATTTGGAAGATGAAAGTGGAAGTTAGTGGAAGGAATTTTGGGTGATGCATTTTGTTTGATGCATTATTGATTGAAATTTCTTCCCTTGGTTAGTCTAGCTTTCATAGAAACGAAAGTTTTATTTTTCTCATATAGTTGCATCATAAGTGTTCAGGTGACATCATTAGGGCCTTGAAATCGAAACATAATTTCAAGATGAACTTTACAATCTATCAATTAATATAAGGAGAATTTGAAACATTAACATTCATATTTAGTGGTCTATGTTAGAGATGTGTTCTGACGTCTTTAAAAGTTAGCAGTTGTTGTTTTCTTCAGCGTTAGACAACACTATCATGGACTTGTGCTCCCTGTACCATCGCATATATAAAGGGAGAACCCAATAGGTTGTAAATCTTTATCCTTAGGAAGCTGAGTCTACCACCTTGTAAACATGATACACCAAACATCGCATTCAAGGAGATTTCCTACACATATACCAAGTCCTTGGTAAATTTATTTGATTAGGTGTATATTGTAGTTCACAGTTACTTGGAACTCCTTTTACCTAGATTCACCTAAGTAATAATTTTGATCTTTTCTGACTCTTTAAATTTGAAAATATCATCGAACACTTGTCCTTTCAATCTTGCTAAACTAACGAAAGCGACTAGAGTCACCTTTTCATCCTTTTATCGACTCTTAAAACATGAAAAGGAAAAGTTTTTGTTTCAAATTATAAAATTAATTGACCGCAGAACAACATCCTTTCTATGGAAATACTCCGTAGTAGATCTTAGGTTGATACCAATGGCACCATTTCCTGAGTCTACCAGTCAAGGAAATCCTTCTAGTGGGTATCCTAGTCCTTTTCCTTCTTTTGGAAATATTGTTGCTCCCTATATGGCGATGTTGTCCCTTCCTGGGTTAACCATTGGTCTACCAATTTGGTTGTTTTTGACCTCGATGGTTCAGAGTGTCGAAATTGCTTTTCAATCGAGTTCTCCTCCACCTAAACAACATCAACCTCATGTTTATCCTAAAGTTGACCCCTTTCCTTCTTTGCCTATTTCTTCACCCCATTCTTCCTCATCACCTGGGAAAATTCTGGATTCTAGTGACAAGGAAGCTAAGAAGAATAAGAAGAGGATGAAGAAGTAAGAAAAATAAGCAAGGGGGCAACCAAGCTACCATTTCTATAGATGCAACTGATGTAGCAAAATCTTCCAATCAACCTTGGAAAGTAAAATTCCCTTACATGTTATGTAAGGGTGACCACCTTCTTTGGAATTGTCCTGGTATTCTCAAGGTCTTAGAAGCGTGGTCCACAGGTTCACATCAACCTTCGTCATCAGCTTCTGGCGATCATGCTGGTGATAAACCTTCAATTGGTAAATCTCATGGGAAATAGGGAAAAGTCAAATTTCCCTGTAAGTTGTGTGAAGGTAATCATCCCATTCACCTTTGTCCTCTTATGGATGAAGCTTCCAAAGAGTTGAAAAACCTTACAGCTTCTCAACCTTATCTTCTGACTAGGTATCAAAATCTTTCCCTTGATCCTTTAGTAGTTGATCCAGTGATTGATCAAAAGTCATCTTTGGTAAAACCCACTCTCTCTGAAAGTGAGTCTTGTGAGTCCATTCTTGACCAATCATTGGTTGAGAAACCGGTAGACTTGACTCCACCTTCAGTTAATGGTACCTTTCCAGTAGAGGGTGAACCTCATACTTTTCAGGTTCTTCTGGTTTCTTTAGTTTCAAGAACTGGAGGGAAATCGTCCTGTTCTCGAGGTGCATGAAAGAATCTATCTTGTTCCCATAGAGCAAGAGGAAAGCTCTCACATTCCCACAACACCCCCTCCGAGTAGTTTAGACACTTCTTTCGATTGGATTCGACGAGCAGGATATCACCTTTTGTCTTATGTGCCTTTCCATATTATAGTACAGGCTTACCATATGGCCATACCTAGCACAGTCATAGATGAGGGAAAATATGTTAGTATTTTGTTCTCAACTTCTTGGAAAGCTTTACATTCTCCTCAGCTTGTCCATCACCCAGAATATGTTAGCTTTTAACAAAGGAACCAGTCAACCATTAGGGATCCTTCCTAACTTTCCTATTACTTTTGGAGGAAAGATTGTCTATATAGACTTGATGGTTGTCCAAGGCCCTTTATATTTTAATCTACTCCTTGGATGTTACTATGTTTTTGTAATGGGATTTCTTGTTTCTTCTCTCTTTCGAGTAATGTGTTTTCGGCATGATGGAAGCATTGTGATCATTGATCAACTTACATTCATTGGTCTTGAATTAGCTCCCACTCAACCATCATCCCCAAATCGTTCTCATATGCAAGTAGTATCACCCCTGCCATAGGTTAATTATGTGGCCACCTATTCCATACCCACATCTACTGATGATCTAGTAGGTGATGTAGTACACCATGTACTGGAGGCATTGGAGTTTGATTTTTCATTTGGATCCCTAGACATGTATCCCTTCTAGAGTTTTGTTCTCCCATATGATGTGAACCTCTTGGAAGTCATGGCCTTTTTTTATTTGTGATGAGGGATATGGAGCAGAGTTCCTTGTCTTGTGTGAAGCTCGTTAAAAAATGAAATAAGGGATGGAGCAGAGTTCCTTGTCTTGTGTCAAGCTCATTTAAAAATGAAACAAGGGATGGAGAAGAGTTCCTTGTCTTGTGTCAAGATCCTTAAAAAATGAAACAATTACCATGAGGATAGCTCTTTTACTATGTTAACCTCATTAAAAATAAAACAAATCCCCCTCCAATTTGAGTCTTTGATTAGATCTCATAAAATCCCAGTCGAAACTTTCACTTGATCTCGTAAGTGAACCTTCATTCCATATACCTATTAGTAACCAGTAGTCTACTTAGGTTAATGAAATGAAGCTTAGGGGGCATGTACCTCGAATAGAGTCATTATGTTGGGGGCATAAAAACTTATCTCAAGCATAGTTTATCTTTGTTTTAAGCTTGTGTAAAAATGAAACCAAATCCAAGCACAGTTTCTTTCTGTTTCAAGCTTGTGTAAAAATGAAACCAAATTCAAACATTGTTTGTATGCATTTCAATCTTGTATAAAAATGAAACCATTCCCACTTTACATCTCAAAACCAATTGCTATCCTTTCATACCACCCATTCCTCTAGGTGGAGTCCTCTTTGAGCTCTTTTCTGACTCTCAAAAAATGAAAAAATTGTCGAGTACTTGTTGTTTCAAACTCATGAAATTAAATGAAATGATGTCTACTTAGTATAAGTTTAACCCTTTTTTGGACTGAGATAAACTATTGTAATAAAAAGGAAAACCTTAGTCGAAAATGGCTAGGAGGTTCTCTCGAATATTGTTTTCTACTTTTTCAGATTCAAGAGACAAATTACGAAAAGGGACCTGATGGAGTTTTCTTTTTAATCTCTTTTTCAAAATCTCTAAATATGAAAAGGACACCAAGTTATTCTTCCGTCGGACTCATTAAAATTAAACGTCGAAATACTTGTCATCATGGCGAGCCCGAGTTTCTCCTTCCTAAGACTCGTAAAACGTACTAGGATAGATTCATCCGAAGGGTTTATATGACAAGCATATGGTATCCTATTCAAGCTTGTGTAAAAATAAAAAGGTACTCACTAGAAATAGCGGAGAAAAATGAAAATGAAACATCCTTTGTATTGGTATCATGTTTCTCTTGAACATGACACTCATCTGTTTCTTGTGTCGGGTTTCGGATATCCTCACTTATTCACTTGTCCTTCCAGATTTGGGTGATCCATTTTGCCTCTCATTTAACTATTTCACCTAGTCATTATGACTCTTGGTCCTATGCTGAGTCTAATGCTACCACACTCTAGAGTCATGTCACCAATATGTTCAAGAGAAGTCCAATATGTATTTATTTACCTATACATCGTTTGAGTCATTGTTACAGTCTTGAAAATTATTCTATTTTATTCCTTGTTTTGTGTCGATGACGATGGAATCATTATGACACTCCTTCGATTGGTCACTTATCGTAGACTTCAACTCATTATCTAGGAAGATGACTTATAAGCTCCCTTTCAGTACCTTAGAGCTTGCATGCCTTAATGGCAATTTCTTTGCATTCGATGACAAGTTTTCACTATTGGCCTTTTATCGGATAATTCCATGAGTGTTCAACTTCAACTTCGTTATCACATTCATGGATTGTATTGTCGTACCTTGAGAGCCATTTTCATTATGGGTGGTTCCTCTCATGCTTGTTAACGGTCCACATCAATGGTCAATAATCAGGTGGTTTCATGACCTACCTCACTATGATGCTATTCCAATTTCCTTTGTTGAGATCCTTGAACCGCTTATGTAACAAACTTCTTCCTGCTTCTTTCAACACTTATGTACCAGCACAAGTGATCAAGAGACAACAAAACATGCCAAACACCAATAGAAAGTCCAATAATAACCTACTTAGATGATCAAGGAATTCCAAGCTAATACATACATGAACATATATATTTTGGGAATATGAAATAGCAGTTGTATATTATTTAAAGAATAAAGGGAAGCTTACAACCATGGCCTTGATGTTGAAAGCCTATCCTTGAGTGGTAATCCAAGTCCAAGCCAATAAACACTCCAAACACTCCTTCTCCAAGTCTAATGAATAACCTCTATGCAAAAGCTCAGCATAGGGATGCAAATGGAAATAGACCAACCATTTGGGAATGGGAGGGGAGAAATTTATAGGCTGGGAGAAGGAGTTCGAACTCTTCCAAAGATAGGATTAGGCCCATATCTCAAGGAGGTAGCTCATAGGGATGAGACTAAGAGGTCAAATTAGGAGGATTCAACCTCATTTATGTGAAAGAACCTCCATCTTGGTGCTGTGGTGAAATAGGCGATCATCATGGTTTTGAGCTTCATAAGGGTGATGACCATCATTTTAGGGTTTTAAATCTATTTCTTCAAGGAAAGCTCTATTGATTTTCCCAGCCAAGTTAGAGCAGGGATCTGAGTTGTATACATGGATGAGTATACTATATAATGATCATGTTTCAGGCACTTCAGGGTATGTCATAGGGAAGTGTAGGAGGTGTGACAAAATATTCTGCAACAGATGCCCCCTAAAGCATGAAGGTAGAATGAGTGATGGATGAGATGCTTTACGAGCTCTTGCAAAGATGATGACACACACTGTCAAGAGACCTGCAAATCAAAGACGCAATACATATACATATCTGATGTCAAAACATGAGTCCACAGTATGTACACAACCATTCGGATAATAAGGACTTATGAAAAGACCCATGGAATGGGCACAAACATCCAATACATAAGGATCATCTGTAATATAGGATCCAAGGCATGGACACAGCCATCCGATATAAAAGGATCATCATAAATGTAAAGTCCCATGGTATGGTCAAATCCATCCGTATATAAGAAACACGTGTAAAATCATGAATGACATATAAATCCATGCATCCTAAGTCATAACAGACAAGACTCAAGGTCTTGCGCTCCATCCCAACCCAATAAAAGTACGAATTCTAACATGTGAATGAACGTGTCACAGTTGAACATGCTAGAACACTAGTAAAAAATGATGAAATTAGTGATTAGGTGACTAAAAAAGCTAGTCACTACAATTATTTAAAGTGGATTAATACTAAATTTTAGAAATTTTTGTGACCAAACTAAAAATGACTAATTTAGTCCAGGGATAAAATCTATGAATAGATAATAAGTGACCAAACTAAAAACAACTAAATTAATGACTAATTTTGTCTGGGGCTCAAATATATGACACGATAATAAGTGATAAAATTATTAATGATTAGCTTAAATGACTACTATATTCCAAGAATAAAAATATGACCAAATAACAAGTACAACAAGTATATGAATTACTCATTTAAGTTAGTAATTTTTAATTGTCACTTCGGAAATGGAAAATTGTAATTTCGATACTAAAGTGTTACATTTCAGCACAAGGATCTTTGTATCCATCTGCAGTGTTAAAATTTAGAGACAAAGGGGTCTTTGAATCAATATACATTGTTAAAATATAAATACCCTTTTGTCTCTAAATTTTAACAGTACAGGTGGATTCAGAGACCCCCTTCTTTGAATCCATCTGCAATGTTAATATTAGAGACAAAGGAGTCTCTGGAGTCCATATGTAATGTTAAAATTTAGATACCCCTTTAAGAGGGTCTCTAAATCCATCTACAATGTTAAAATTTATGTAGATGGATTCAACGACCCCTTTAAAGGGGTCAATGATTCCATCTATAATGCTAAAATTATAACAATTTTATACAACATATAATAGTTTTATACTCTCTTTGGAAGGAAAAACAAGAAAGGGAGTTGTTTATGTTTCCACCTTATTGAATTCTATCTAAAATGATAGACTTTTAAGAAAATAACCCATCTCCATAGGAAATTAATTGTTTTAATATTGAATTTATTTTTTACACCAATGACGTGCATGGATAGTCAAATCAAATATTGACATTTATATTTATTTGGGTAAAGTTTAATTTTTTTGTTTGCACCAATAGCTCCATTATAATTTTAGTAAAGGTAATATTTAGATAGTCAAATATTGATATTGATATTTATTTGGCCATAAAGTTTAATTTTTAAACTTCATTGATTTATGTTAAGAGTGTGAGTTCATTTAAATCTAGGGTTAAATATTCATATTTACATTTAATAAATAGATAAGCATAACATTGCTTCATGTTAAAAATATGAGTTCATTTAAATCTAAGATTAAATCTTCATATTTACATTTAGTTAGTAGTTAAAATTAACATATATATTTATATACCTATTTACGTGCACTTCCCTATTTAGGTTAGACCTGTAAACCCCACTACGCATTAATTTTTTTTTGTGCAAAATAAAGGCATATACTAGAACTTTCTTCAAGGAGACACACTTTTCTTTATTAAGAGTCTTGTGCATGTGTTATGCCAAATCAAATGGGTGTATGTGAACTTAGATTTTGTTTTTAAAAGAGCTATTTTGAGGGAAAAAGTGTGCAATGGGGAAAGGATGATATAGTTAGGCCAACATGTGCACCTTCAAACAAGTGTGAGAAAATATGCTACAATTATGACAAGTTCATCTCTCTTTACACATTGCAATAGAGTGATGCATCACCCAATTTCAAGCTAACTAGAGTGGTGAAGCTTCAATTTTTTTCTCATCCTATTAACTAAGGTAAGATAGGGTAGGGTTTCTGTTGTAACAATATTGTGTCAAGTCATGCTATAACAAAATTCAACATATGAAGTATATTCCATGTAAAAAGACTTCATAAAATTAAATAAGAATCACATTATACATTGATTCAACTTTCTTTCTCAACATTTAAGGGAATTTATTTAAAAATATCTAAACTTCCTTTCATTTCATACCCAACGGATTACCAAGATTGCATACCATGGGTGAAAACAAGAGTAAATGAGGAAGGATGAATGGGAAGATGACTCTTTGGCATGGTGCTATCAAATGTTCACTAATGGGTTTTGGGAAAACACCACCTAACATTCTATGCTTTTTACATAACTCATCTTTCTCATATTTTGTTTTTAATCATCAATGGAGGTTTAGGTTGTTCACTAATAGGTTTTGGAATACACCACCTAACATTTTCACTTTTCACATAACTCATATTTCTCATATTACTTTTTTAATCATCAATGGAGGTCTAGGTTTTTTGGTGGTCATTTTTGTATTACACTTGAGAAGAACTACTCTGATCAAAATCATCTTGTGTTGACACACTCGGGAACCTCATCCACATTGAATTTCATATGCAACCATTAGCAACAATCTAAAATATCAATCGACAATAATGGCCACCAAAATGAAAGAGCATATATGAAAAAAAAGAAAGATATCTTGCAGTTATGATTCCAAATACATGCATGTCTTCCAATAGGTCTTGATCTAAATCAAATGTTGTTTCCTTCCTAGTTTTCAATTATCATGTATTTCGAGTAGGTATTCATCTAAAATAAATGTTGTTTCGTTCCTCATTTTCAATTATCACATATTTTATCTGTGGGTTCCTCTAAATTTATATGGTCAACCCCAATGTATGTGTGGCTTGGGGTTTGATATGAGTTTACTTGGTTTTTATATTTTAGGTTATCAGTTATCGTGTATTTCCTCTCCTTGGTTTAACATAAAAACCCATTATTTACCTACTCGTGGCACATATTTTGAGTTCGTTGGTTCTCCAATACTAGTTTGCTTTACCATTTGGATTGTAGGTTTCCTCATCTGGCTCCCTATAAAATTGAGAATCAACTTGTTTGGTTTCTTGGTTATTTCAGATTTCCCCACATGGTTCCTATTGTTTAGGTCATAGAAATTTTCCTATACTAATTGTCTAGTGTTTGATCTATAATGGCTTGTGTATTAGAGACAGTGGGTATATCCTCCCCCCCAATAGCCTCTAGGCTTTCTTCTTGCACATCTAACTTAGTGGCTAGCACATTAGTCCTACGAGGTAGGAGGAGCTTCAACAAGAAGAACTTATACCTTCTGCCCTCATGCAGGGGATTAAGGATCGAGGGTTAGGACAATAGGGGTCAGTCTCTTTCCTACGATAAAAAGAGGATGTGTGGCTTCAGACCAATGTTTGAGAGGCATAAGAGAGAGTGGCTCAATGTAGGTATTTAGGGGATTGATTGATTACTATTGTGATGTTTTACATCTTTTTCAATTGTTATTTCTTTGGTTTTATATTTTTATGGCATTATGAGAATGTACTAGTTCTATGTGATGGCTTCTAATTTCATATCTTCACAATATTGGTCTTCAAAATTTGATTGTTTAGTGTTAGAAAATTTCTTTTAATAAGATAAATTACTCTAGGATTACAAAATCTCGATATTTGTACTTGTTAATATGAGTTCCCATCAAAAGACCAAACCAGGGGTTTTGACAACTTTTTTCTTGGCCAATGTGAAAAACCAAATTGGCGAAGAAAACATGGCCTTGATCATGAATTTCGTGACTATTCTTCCCATGTTTCTAACTTTACCTTCATGGCCCCTACTAGCATAACCTTATGTAATCACCAGGGCTTGATTTATATTTACTACCAAGCCCATTTTTGGCCAAATATTTCTCTACCTAATAACATGGAAACTTACTTTTCACTACTGCACACATGGATCTAAAAGAAGCAAAAGTAGAATGGAAAGTTTGCAACATTTACAAACCTATCATGACTAGTTTCCCATGGTGTTGAATATAACTGTTCTTGATGTTATTTTTTCATCCTAATCGAGTGTCATCTTTTGAAATAGTAAGGTAATAGACCAAGAGAATGAAATCTTTGTGAAGGGCATGTTGCTCCTCTTGGATTTCCTTACAAGCTCGCATAAGTTTTTTTTTTTTTAGATTGTACATGCATGATTCCAATGGCCCAGAAATACATGTAGGTCGCTATAGTACATAATTAAAGTTTATGTAAGTCTTTGTTAACTTTTCTATATCTATACTTTTTCCCTCCTCAAACCAAAAATGGAATGAAAAAATTGCTAAAATATATGGCTTGCAGTCGAGATGGTTGGTTTTTCAGGTGTAGGGACTGCCTGCATGGGCTGACTCAATTATAATTGTTACTGGGTTTCCCAGAGCTCCTGTTTTTTGTTGTCTTTATCCTTCATGATCAACCTAGAAATATCTCAGTAATTGGACTTGAAACCCTGGTCTTGGTAGTCAATGCCTCCAAGTGCTCCAGTCTTTCATTGAGCCTTTGAGGCACATGCTTTCTTATTACAATTGCTTAATTTGCATCTAATTCAGATTTAAATTTGCATAAATTTAGTTTTGAGTAGGTTTTATAAGTAAATTCAATGTGATAATATTGTAAACCACACCAAAATATTTCATCTTCTTTTAGAAATACTGAACTCTACTCGCAAAGAATTTGAAGAATCACTATTCTAGGACTTTCATGGCCTTGATATTTTCCTTTGAATTGAAATTTTCTAAGTGATATCGTTGCTTCCTCTTGAGATATATCCTCCATTTACCTTTCCTGAAGTAGTCTTGTAAATACGCTTTCAATTCCTTTCTATTCATTGGGCTACATTCCTCCACTATATCCCAATCCTTGAACCACATTTTAAATTGTAGATTCCAAGTAATATTTCTCCTTTATAGCATATGTTGGTTAAGTTTGGAATAAATCCAATTGTTGTCCACAATTATCATTATTTGTCTATACAAAATCACCCTTCTTAGCACTTCCAACTATATGTGCTTCAAGGAAGTTTCAACCAACAATATATCATAAGGGGTGTTGGTCTTTTACTATCAAAAAATATATGGTGATTAAATTATTTTGTATCCTCTGGGTATGTCCATCTCATTTCATAAATTTCTAAATATATATATACTCCACACCTTAAACTCATGTAGTAGCACAGGGGTGATCAGTTTTTGGAAAAGGTAGCACAACATGTTGCAATCCTCCCACCTCTTCATTGTGCACATGTCTCAAATAAATCTCTCACTGAATCAGTGAACTCAAAGTATTAATATCTGTATCAGTGAACTACTTTGGTTTTTTTATTATTATTGTGAATCATACCACCTTGGTCTTGTCTATGTTTACCTTCATTCCTACTTCTACACAAGAAGCTCTTCAAATATGGCTAGTGATGTTGTAAGTTGTTAAGTGTCCTGACTATCAAGTCAACATTATCAAGGTATAATGTGAAATGATTTTCTGGAATCAGTGAAGCAACACAAAATATCTTCATCTTTTTTCTCCTATGCCTTCTCTGTCATGTGCATTATTGTGGGGACATTGATCTATAATTGAATGATTTGGTCTAAATTTAGAATTCCCCATCGCCTTTTACCCGCCTCTATTTATTTGTTGATTTTCCTTTCTACCATCCCTCCAACCAACTCATAGAATACTAGATTGATCATATGTCCTGTAGGTGATCCTTACCCCATTTCAAGTGCTCTTCCTGTAAGCCTTTGAATGTTTTGCACTTTTCCCAAAACCACTCTTCTATTGCATACCTTCACATCTAACTTTCAAAAAACAATGTAAACTTTGAAACGTGAACTAATATTGTTACCCATTTTGTAGAGATAGCAAAAAAGTGACCCGATTTTGAAAAGGGGTGATGCAGAATGCACATGCTTTTTTAGAGCATAGTTTTTGGCACTTTAATTTTTTTATGTACATTACATTTTAGAATGGTAGTGATTTTCATGCTAATT
>APFE031559454.1:25608-35705 GCA_000404065.3 Pinus taeda
ATTTGAATCATCCAAGAATTGTTCATTTATGTGATGTAAAGGAGGTTGCCCCCTCGAAGAGGCTGAATTCTAAGGCGTGGATCTCTATTTTCTATCTTTTTGTGAGCCGGTTTCATAACACACGCCAACCTGTAAGTGTCTAACAATTGAAAATTAAGCACTCTAGTATGTTGGAAGGACGTAAGAGGGAGTAGACTAATTCATTCATATTTCAAAGTGGTTTAATGAGAAAATGCATAGTGGGATCAATGACTAGGGGTATAATGATTTGAGAGCCAGGGGAAAATGTTTTTCTCAGGAAAATCATTAAGGGCAACAATACATAGAAAAACATTCTAAGCCTTTTCTTGGGATGGTTGGCGAATGTTAAAATTTACCTCTAATAGGCATCTAACAGTTCAAATTTGTTATCTTGTTAATCCTATCCTACTTGTATTATTTCTATATTGGCACTAAACTAGTGGATATTGTAGGAAAATATGCCAATATACAAATAATACAAGTAGGATAGGATTAGCAAGGTAACAAAGTTGAACTGCTAGATTCTTGTTAGAGGAAAACTGTAACATTCACATCTCTTGCTTAAGGGGGGTAACTACCACCACTATAAAACTTTTGTTATGAAGAATCTTATGAACACTAGACACCACCCTGAATGAATGAAGTTAAACATTAGCATTGGCTGACACTGTATTTGGGGACTAAAAATGGCACAATTATAGTTAATGGGATCTATGTAAGACTGTTGTGAGAGCTAAAGCCAAAAGAATTTCTTCTTCTTGCAAGAGATATTGTTGTATATGGATATGGTATTTTGTCATTGAAATTGGAGGCATGGTGACCTAATCAAGCTTATTTTGTGATTCATGTATCACAAGACTCCTTTTTTATTGTTCCATTGTTGGACTTGCTCTTCCTGGAATGTGCCACTATGATTATTGTGTTTATTTTTTTACCTTTTATTAATACTTCAAAGTTCTCAGCTTTACTCCCCTTTTCCTATTATTTTTTTTAGTTTCCTACCAAGTTTATCATTGTATATTATTTTTTCTTGTGGATTTTGGCATTTTGTTGTGTGTCTTTTGTTTCCATCTGTGGTCTATCTTCAACTTTATTTGCCTAATGGTTAATAACATTTTACTAGCGAGTAGAGTATGTACACCTGCATAGACTTTAGCAGTCAAATTTCTACACAGAGGTAGGTTCCTTGTCTCATAAAGAATGGGGTCTCATACATCAATTTGGTCTCTGGTTTGGCCATGAGCTTAAAAATAGATTATTATTAGTATTATTTATAACATTATCATAGGATCTTAGCTCAAGTGATTTAGTGAACAATTCATTTTTCCGACGACATGGGTTTAAGTTTAGGGGCATGTTGTAACTGACCTTTTTGTGGCATTTATGAAATATTTATTATCCCAACAAGTTACCGATACACCATGGCAAGAAAAAATAAAAGATATTATTATTATAATATTTATTTTTATGTATGATATTTCTTTGGGCAACTTTGGAAACTCGCCCTTGTCAGATGGTGTTGTTAAAATTTATTGGATTTATTGGTGGAGCATTTAGGAAAATGCTATCTATGTTGTCAACTTTTCAAACATAAATGATATGGTCTTGCTTCTTTAGGTCATTTCATTGAATTTCTAGTTAAAATGACCAACTTTACCTATGATAGCATAAACTTGAATGCAATGATAAATATGTTGTTCTGTGGTTTTCTTTCATAGAGGCCCTTGGAAAAAAGATGTGTTCTCTTTATGAGACCTATTCAATCAAAACAAAAGTAATGCAAGTGGATTTATCCTCAGGTATTTTTCAAAGTGAATTGCCTCTAGTGAAAGCATTTAATTGGAATATTTCAATTTCAAACTGGGGCATATCTTGCATTATTATTGTCCTCTCATGAATGTCAAAAATATCTTTGTGCAAATGGAAATTATGAATGAAAATTTGAAGTCCTTTGAAGATATCGATACAATGTATAAGATAAGATATTTTTATTAATGTCCAATGAATGATCATAAAAGTAGGCCAACAAGACTTAAAAACACAAGTAGTATGAATACAGTGTGGAGTGTAAGTGCAACTCCTAGATAATGATAAAAACAACATAAAGAAAGAAAAAAACCTATGATAATACATCCTCAATGTAAAACATGTGTATATAACTGTGACAAAGGTATGGTGATACAAAATATAAAAAATAAGTGATTATGTCCAAGGGTGGAAAAGTGGAAAAATCAAGAACTTGTATAGAGAGAGAGAGAGAGAGAGAGAGAGGGGTGAATTAGGTACTGGCATGCTCTCATAGTCCCCTGGAACCATCAGGGTGTCTCGCTGAATGATTTTGGGGGAGGGGGGTGTAGGTGTGGGGAATAGCCCATCATCCAAGGTCAAAAGAAAGAAACTTTGGATAGATATCTAGCTGCTACTCTAGATATGGTAGGTACTCTAATGTATAAAAGATGCCCTTCATAGGGTATGTCTTCTATGAGGATGTATAGACTAATGTATAGCTTGGCACCCCTGAATTAGTTTCCATGCATTCTCACCAGTGTATTGTCTTGTGCATTAAAGCCAATGCCCCACCAAGTTTTCAGGATGTGGGGACATGGGAACATGGGCATGCTTCTGGGGGAAGTATGGATGCCATCAAAATTTTAGAGATTGTTATAGCCCCGCATTAAATATTAATTTTATGAAAAATATAAGAAAAAATTAAAAGAAGAGATGTTTTAACTTTTATAAAGATATCAAAATTACGGTAGAAGTTTGTTATTGTGCACTCTTTTCTGCCTCAAAAAGCTTGCTTGCCACAAAAATCGGTCTGCTTTTTAACCTCCTTGTTCTGATGTCGTTAGTGGACAAGGTGATTTGAATGGAAAATGACATTGGTACTCATCCACCCATATTATTCATTGACCCATGGAATTTACCCATGGTATCGTAAATGGCATCCGCCTGTGGTATTGTAAAATCCACCCATGGTATTCATTCACCCATGGAATTGACCCGTGGTATTGTAACTGAAAAATACTATAAGTAACAAGTCACATTTTGTAAAAGGAGAGATTGTCTTCCACAATGTAGCCTTTACAGTTATTATCAATTTTAATAAAAATTTTCTTTGTGGTTTTGTTTATTGGGCATTCTCCTCTTTTTCTTCTGGCAATTCAAGTTTCTAGATCTTGGGGGTCTCCCCCCCAAGATCCATTTCAATCTTTTAGATCTTGGGGGCCTCCCCCCAAGATCCGAATCAGTGGTATCAGAGCCTTTATTGAATATGAAGAGCCACTGAAGATAAGGGTTTGATGTGGTTAACCCATAACCACGATAAACGAAGATCCGAGGATAGAGATACCCTGTAATGCTTGCGACCAACTGTGATTCTGACAGTGTGCGGCCTAGAAAATGGACTTCGATAAAGTGTGGGTTTGTGGATGACCCATAACCATGAAAAACGAAGATCCGAGGATAGAGATACCCTGTAATGCTTGTGACCAACTGTGATACTAACAGTGTGCGACCTAGCAAATGGACTTCGATGAAGTGTGGGTTTGTGGATGACCCATAACCATGATGTTGGTTGCTGATGAAGTAGCAGGTACCTACATAGCCTGGGGTGGGAGGGCATATCTCCAAATAACCCAAGCTAAATGCTGCTATGTTGAAACTGATGAATGTGAAGCAGGTGCCTACTAAAGTGGGGTGGGAGGGCATGCCTCCAATGGGAACCAACTCTGAATGCTGCTCCAGAATTAAAATGGGCATAAATCGGTCAATATAACTCAGAATATTTATTATAACCTATTTTTGGAAGCAGAAGGATCATTTTGCATCTTCCCATGAGTTGGAAATCCTTATCTAGACACTCTGAGATCTCAAATTCGCGCTACAACAGTTCTATCATCACAAAAATTCTGATAAAATAGCTGATTTTAAATCAGCAATATCTCCCACATCCGAACTCCGATTCGACCCATTTGTTTTTTCAAATTGGGTTATTTTTCAAGAGGAATCCAGATCTGGTATTTGTTTTTGTAAATTTTGTACCAAATGTTTCAGATCTGATATGCAAAGTCGCCACCCAAAAAAATTCTTGCAAAAAAATGAAAAAAAAAAAAAAAAAAAAAAAAATTTCTTCCTTCTTGACACAAGAAAGTGCTCTGTGGAGGTTGTAGCACATGCCTGAAGTTTGTTGAATAATGTTGCAAAATTTGAAACTGAAATATGCATCAAACCCTTATTCCCATGGAATCATAACCTGCTTTGATGCCACTGATATGGATCTTGGTGGGAGGCCTCCAAGATCTAAAATATTGAAATGGATCTTGGGAGGAGAGACCCCCAAGATCTGAAAACTTGAAATGTATCTTGGGGGGAAGACCCCCAAGATCTAAAAGATTGAAATGGATCTTGGGGTAGAGACCCCCAAGATCTGAAAACCTGAATTGCTAGAAGAAAAATAGGAGAATGCCCAATAAAAAAAACCACAAAGAAACTTTTTATTAAAACCCACTAACCACAGATATGCAGTGGAAATAATACTTCATTTCATTACTGTAAAATACTGAAATATGCTTATAAACAAAAGTGGAAATAAACCAACTAGGGCAATGGTAGCTTATCTCTGAGAAGAGATGTGGTGGCTACATGCCTCTGAACTGTAAAGGCTACATTGTGGCGAACCATCTCTCATTTTACAAAATGTGACTTGTTACTTATAGTATTTTTCAGTTACAATACCACGGGTCAATTCCATGGGTGAATGAATACCATGGGTGTATTTTACAATACCACGGGTGGATGCCATTTACAATACCATGGGTAAATTCTATGGGTCAATGAATAATATGGGTGGATGAGTACCATGGGTTGATGTCATTTTCCATTCAGATCACAAGTATGAACGAGATTTTATGTGATTAAAATAAGTTAATTTGAGTTTGGAAAGGACCCACTGGATTTTCTATCATTTACGAGTCTAACAGATTTAAAAAATGTTTATATATTATATATATATATATAATATATTTATATATATATATATATATATATATATAAAATTGGCGTAGTCTACATTAATGAGAGGGAGCTTCCATGAGTACTTCTTGTTATCAGATACTTTTGGGAGTCCCCAGTACTTAAGGATGTGACCCCAATAATAATTGGGAACCCATTTGAGAAAGTGTGCTTCCAAAGTACATGTTGGTATCTAGTACTCCCTTGAAAGTCCTTGGTACTTGGGAACATCACTCATAGGAATTGGGGACATCCCATTTGAGTAGATTTTCTAAGTGATGTACCTTGTAGAATGCGAATTACTAGGGGATGGTAGGGGATACCCCTGAAGATGCTTCCAAACTTGTAGACTATGGAGAGAATTAGGACTTGGGATGCATTCCCTCAATCACTAATTAAAAAAAAAATCAGAGAAATTTTATTACAGGCTTTCTTGGAATGTTATAGTCATATTAAAGTGGTCATTGAATATGATCCACTTAGTTCTATTTTGTGAGGCCATGTTGAATTTAGGAATAAGTGGACATGAATCCTTCCATTTTTTGGATTAAGAAATGATTAGTTGGAATGGCATTGGTCATTCCATTTTGTGGTAGACAAGTGGTTCAATGTAATTAATACTATTTGATGTCACACTCAATGTAAGTCAACTAACAAAAGTCAAAAGAAGATGAACTTGGTCTTTCTATCAGTGAGTGGTGTAACAATTTTTGCCCGAGTTTATGGGAAAAAAGATTAGAGCCAACTATGATGATGAAAAAAAAGATATGCACTTAAGTGGAATTTTCTTGAAAAGGGGAACTACCTGAGAAATTATGAGCCATGTTGGGTTAATAATGGATGATATTTTTCAATGGCAATTGTTGGAGTTAGCTCACCAATTTTTTACAAGAAAATTTAAGATACAAAGTGGGAGTCAACTCACCAATTTTGATGTCTAAAATCACGTCTTTCCCCATGAAGAGTTGTATGTTTTTTGACAAGCAAGGTTGATGTCTAGGAGAACCATTAAATGAGTGAGTGAATTCTATGCAAAGACCGATGATGATAACAAAAACAAATGTGATTATGAGTTATTTGCAACTTACCTAATTTCTATTATTTACACTTAATTTTTTTATGCAATGGTACATTCATTAGGATAGTCATGTCACCTATGTCTCATATATATTACAGTCTTCCTGACAACATATCTTTCACATATATTATATTTATTTCCACCTATTGAACTATTTGGCTTTGGTTCTTTTACCTATGAACCTTTCACATATACTTTATATATTTGTTTTTGTACTGGACTATTTGACATTGTTTTTTACCTATGACTACCTATAGCATGTTGTGACTACTGCAAAGTACGTCACAAGTGGTATTCAAGCATTTTTTCCTGCGACATGGTCACCCATATGCATCTGCTGATGAAAATGAGGAATGGTTATGTGGAAAGAAATCCTATTGTTGTGGAAAAGGATTTTATTTCATATAAAAAGAATAATTACAATAAAAATTCATATGAATCTTTCTAGGACATCTGTCTGGATATTTCTGTCACTCCAAAATTCACATTGTTGTGGAATAATGTTGTTGCACAATAGAACTAAATTTTTGAGGAACTATCCCATTTCACACCAGTGCAAAAAAATAAAACAACAAACATGCTACAACACTAACTACATCTGGTACTGGGCTAAATAATAATTGTTTTAAAAGAGAAACTGATTTTCTGCTAACCTTCAAAGAATGACAAATGTTGGTATTGACAACAGTAAATTTATGAAGAAGAGAGAAATGGTGCTGAATTTTAAAAAAATTATCACTATAGGCATGGAATAAAAATACAATAAAAATAATAAAGGGAAATGGCATTTGAAAGAGAACCTAAACTACGAAATATAGAAGAACAATAGTTCATCAAAATAAACACTTTAGGAAGATAGATAAGGTAAGCCATTTTTATTAGTGTCCAAATAACGACCACAAAAGAATATCAATGGGGTACTCCAGTGTCAAATGACTAATAAAAATAGCTTTATAATACAGAACCTCCCTCTAAAAGAATCACATGATGTATACGACTTGCTTTTATTTATGCTCCCATAAAAACTAACCTCAACTGTATGCTCCCATTTAATGGTGAGATAACAGAGTTGTGCACCAATTCCATTCAACGGTCATGTATTTTCTTTGTAGGTTGTTGTATTAATCTATTTTATAGGAAAGTATAAGATCTATTCATGACCCTGGGTTTAATACAATATTAAGTTGGTAAGATTAAGTGATATGAAGGTTATGAAATACATAGGTAAAGTTAAAAATATTATTTTAAATTAGGTAAAGTTCAAATATTGAAAGGTGTGTTTTCGAAGCAAAGAAATGCTTAGGTGAAAAATTAAAAAGCGATATTATAATAACCATGAATATATTAATCCCTTGAATGGAGTTATTTGGAAGGCAATAAAGGGATGTTCATGTTTGTCTAGAGGAAGTAAAAATAGAATGGATGTTTGACATGGTTGAGGGCTATGGGGAGACAGTTAAGAGAGTAGTGGAGGCTTGGATCCATTATGTCTCACCGTCCATGTATGAAACTTGATGTTTCTTACCTCCTTCAAGGACAATCTTTAAGAAGGACTATTATGGTATGAGTGGGCATTGATATGGTTCAATTGGTGATGGCTTAAGGCAAGAGAACTGTCACTAAAGAGAAGAATCAAACTTGGTCAACTTTGTAGGGATTTCACTATATATTGCAAAGGTAGTAGGTTAAATCTCTCTCATTCTCCTTTTCATTTATAATCTAGGAAGGTGTCTATTTGATTGTCACTTCAGCTGCTAGACCCACTCATTAGGCTAGAGGGATCATCTATGTCCTCAGAGAGGATTAACCTTTTCAAGAAGATGAAACTTGTGTTAATGGAGATTTCTTTGTTTCTTGGGATTATTTCCTTGAAGGAATCAGATGGAGGTGTCGGGGTTTTGGGGCCATGAGGACGTCGACAGATAGTATGTGGAGGATTAAACAGCTCTCGGAGCACCGAAAGCCTATAAGAACTAAGAAATCAATATTGGAATATCTGGGTGTCAAGATGGATAGAAATCGGATGACCGAAACCACATCAATATGGTATGCCATTAGTGGAAGAGTTGGTTGTTTCCACAAAGTCGTGGCACATCAACCAGTGGGATGAGTTGGTGGGGAACTTGAATATGAAATATGCTAGAGTCTAATGGTCCTAGAGACATCACACATTAGTCAAGCAGACTGATTCCATGGGGAAGCTCATTTTAGGATTTGAGGCATTGAGAGTGTCCTGTAGCCACACTTAATAATAAATTTTATTATCCCATTCCTCCAATGTCAATGAAGGGGTCGTGTATGTTAAAACATAATTGGTTAATGAATTTGTTAATGTATTAAGTCTCCTAGGAACATGTTGACATTGGATGTAATCAAAATATCACTCTAAGAGGAAAACCCTTAAAAAATGTGTAATAAAGTTGGACGTCTAACTGAATAAACATTTTGTAAATGTTGTACCACAAGTTATGAACCAATTTTTTCAACTAAGTGGAAAATTCCACGTGAAATATTATCAAATAACGATTCAATCATTGTGCTATACTTAGCAATGTTACTAGTCGAACGAATGATACAAATCACTTGTAGACTCACTAACTCATAATTGGGAGCATATATTTCTCGCGCTGCAGAAGAAAGGTTTCGAGTACTACAACTAGCACCATCAGCATAACCAACATATAGCTAAGGGTATGTTAGCATCTACAAATCAAATGAAATTCAAGATCAGCAGAGGCGACAGAAAATCTAGAAAACCACACTCTAAACACACTACCAAACATGTATAGTATGTACATAGTGACTATACAAAATATATCTAAATCATAGTATTTTTTTAGGTACAACCCATTTTGGGGTTGCACCAAAGGAATTCCATCAAATTCAACCAATTCATAGGCCCATTTTTCTAGTACACAATTGAATATATACAGACCTAACCATAATAGTTTGAGTTTCCCAACTTCTAATTTTTTAGCTTCCCATACGTATAAAAGGACTAATTCACCTTTCGAGAAGGTACAAAGTTTAACATTCTGGTTAAGTTTTTATTTGACACATTTTTATGAGCCTCATTGGTCATTGCGACATCACGTAGGGTCTCATCTTGATGAGTTAGATGAAAAAAACATTCTTCTTCTGCAGAAGTCACGAGAAGAAGCTCGGTGACTAGTTTTAAGGATGGAATCTCACTTTTAATTGGGAGAACTACTTCTTCTTGCAAAAAAATGAAAAAAATGAAAAAAAAAAAAATTCTTCCTTCTTGACCCAAGAAAGTGCTCTGTGGAGGTTGTAGCACATGCCTGAAGTTTGTTGAATAATGTTGCAAAATTTGAAACTAAAATATGCATCAAACCCTTATTCCCATGGAATCATAACCTGCTTTGATGCCACTGATCTGGATCTTGGTGGGAGGCCTCCAAGATCTAAAATATTGAAATGGATCTTGGAAGGAGAGACCCCCAAGATCTGAAAACTTGAAATGTATCTTGGGGGAAAGGCCCCCAATATCTGAAAGATTGAAATGGATCTTGGGTTAGAGACCCCCAAGATCTGAAAACTTGAATTGCTAGAAGAAAAATAGGAGAATTCCCAATAAAAAAAACCACAAAGAAACTTTTTATTAAAACCCACTAACCACAGATATGCAGTGGAAATAATACTTCATTTCATTACTATAAAATACTGAAATATGCTTATAAACAAAAGTGGAAATAAACCAACTAGGGCAATGCTAGCTTATCTCTGAGAAGAGATGTGGTGGCTACATGCCTCTGAACTGTAAAGGCTACATTGTGGCGGACCATCTCTCATTTTACAAAATGTGACTTGTTACTTATAGTATTTTTCTGTTACAATACCACGGGTCAGTTCCATGGGTGAATGAATACCATGGGTGTATTTTACAATACCACGGGCGGATGCCATTTACAATACCATGGGTAAATTCTATGGGTCAATGAATAATATGGGTGGATGAGTACCA
>APFE031559458.1:0-16209 GCA_000404065.3 Pinus taeda
CGAGGCTGATGATGCGGAAGACTCACCATCATTGCGTAGCCGAGGTGTGTTTTCTAAATTGACACGGTCTACCGCTGCTTCTCTGTTCCGCTTCCTTGGTAATGAATCCATCTGAACTATGGACTTTGCAAAAAGAGTTTAACCAAAAGATCCGGGGCTACTCTACCAGACGAGATGCAAGGAATTGTTATGGCAAAGAGGAGTTTAGGCTGATTGACTCCAATTAATTGCAAAAGATCTGGGGCTGCTCAACCAGATGGGATGCAAGGAATGTCCAGGGCAAAGAGGAGTCTACACAGATGGACTCCAATTAATTGCTGGGAAACAATACAATCTGCGCACACAAACAAATAGCCTGTAAATAAAAACTAAACCACCTGCGCATACCATTTGAAAACGGCTTCGTCAACTACAACATGATAAAGAGTCCTAGCTACCTACTATATGCCAATACATGACAAGTTCACGCAAATCAGAATTATTATTCTATCGCAGTATTCTGTTCACATTCAGCTTCAACTGCTGCCATTCTTACAATCTTATTGAAGAAAAGTTACAGTAATGTGGGTTCCTAATTTTGGTCCTCAAAATACAGAGCATGCACATCAAACTTAATCACGATAAATCAAGGTTAATTTGGTTAATTTTTCCAAAAGAAATTTGTATAATTAAATCAATAATATAGAATCTATCTGGGACTAATGCGGGTCAAATCTTTTTTATTTCAAAATATGTTTGTGTTTTAAAAGATTTAATTATCTTTTTTATTTCAAATATGTTTGTGTTTTAAAAGATTTAATCCTTTTATAGGTGGAGAAATTCAACGAGACGGTGGTGGGGAAGTAAGAATTTGTGACGCCGTTTTGTGTGTGCATCTCACATCGTATTTTGGGTTGGCATGCAAAGTTTTAAAATTCTTAATTAGTTAGGAATCGATTTGAGGTCCTAATTTTGGTCCAAAATTTCCCTCAAATTATACATTATGCACATCACAGTTGATTACTTTAAACTCCAGATTAATTTTTATGCACATCATAGTTGATTACTTTAAACCCCAGATTAATTTTTATGCACATCACAGTTGATTACTTTAAACCCTAGGTTAATTTTTAATTTTTATGCACATCACAGTTGATTACTTTAAACCCTAGGTTAATTTTTAATTTTTATGCACATCACAGTTGATTACTTTAAACCCTAGGTTAATTTTTAATTTTTATGCACATCACAGTTGATTACTTTAAACCCCAGGTTAATTTTTATGCACATCACAGTTGATTACTTTAAACCCAGGTTAATTTTGCTAAAAATGACAGCAAATATTAAATTATTAGTTTGGATTCTATTTAATTTTACCAAAAATAATGGTAAATATTAAATTACTAATCTAGATTTCATCTTAATTATGTATTTATCAATGAGTGAGATGGATCAAATCTTTTTTTTCTCTAAAACATGTTTGTGTTTTAAAAGATTTGATCCCTCTAGGCCTGGGTAAATTTAGAGTTAAGATGTATCAAAATTTAATTATTAATTATAAATATAATTTTATTTTAAGCAAATCAAAATGTTAAACCAAATATTACAACATGTACTATAAACACTGTAAACTTATAGGTTATCTTTAGCCTAATAAATTTAAAAGAATTTCTTTCTTCTTTCTGTAAACCCAACAAAACCTTAAAAAAGTTTCAAAACCCTTTTCAAATTTGTAAAACATATCAAAAACTCTTACCTAAATTCAAATAAAAAAAATCTAAAAAAATTTCTATACCATCTTTTTCAAATCCCATTTGTCAACCCCACCATTTCAATTATCTTTTTCGAAGAAAAAAAAAGAAAAGAAAGAACCATTTACATACCACTGTAAATGACCTGAAGTTGAGGGAAAAAATCTTGACCTCCAAAATATGAATGAAGAAACTGATATTACCATACTCTAAACTAGAAAAGAATACTCCGAACAGCGCCTACCTGTGTCGACGCTGGAAACCGTACAGAAACAGAGATATTTGAGCGAAAAGCGTGGAGAAATACTCGTTCCTCTTGGCTCCGAACAGCACCTACCGGTGTCGACGCTGGAAGATATTTGAGGGAAAAGCGTGGAGAAATTCAACGAGACGGTCGTGGGGAAGTAAGAAATGCAACGTGAACTGAAACAGGGCGAAAAAATGGAACGAAGGAAAGCCGCAAAGTTAATATTTTCTGGACGCCGTTGGGTATTTATGATATATTGTGTGTGCATCTCACACACAATATGTTCGATGTTTACGGGGAGTTATGAATAAATTTGCGGGCGACACCGTTTATAATTGGCGCCGAAGTCCACAATTTCCGCCGAAACTATCGATCCCTGTCATCAATCCTCAAACAAGCGTCTACTAAGTTCGTTCGTATTTATCTCCCTCGCCCTGTCATCAATCCTCAAACAAGCGTCTACTAAGTTCGTTCGTATTTATCTTGTTTATGCTTGTTTATGTTCACGGAGGGCATTTCCGCATCGAATCCGCTGCTTCACCTGTGTATCACAGTTATCTTAATAAAGTGGCTACAGAAACCAAGGCGATTTGTATATCGGTGGAGTACAGGAGAAAACCTGAGCATCGCCTCCCTGCGGCTTATGACGATTGTTTTGGTGTTCTTGAATGGCTCGACGTCAAGCAATGGCACGGGAGAAGGTGTCCGTGGATCCATGGCTTGCTTCAGCAAAGTGTTCTTGGCAGGTGACAGTGTTGAGCTAACTCAGCATTTGTTCACTCAATTTCTTTATTTATCGCTGTCCATACATTTGTTCAACTGTCAGTTCAACGGTCAACCAAAGTATATTCATTCCCTCTTACAAATTAATTAAATTTTAAAAGGATAAATTAAGTTCAGTTTCAACTAGTTTAACTGCCAGTGATTTCTGTAATCTCCCTTTTTGGAATTATAAGTTATCTTCTTGGTTTTTGTTGAAACCATGGTTTAGTGAAATATATGTGGCTTTTTAAGACCAGCATTAACAAATATATGTAGTTTTTATTAACATACGTTTTTCAAGAAACATGAAGAAATATGGATGGTCCTTTCAAGACGATCATTAACAACTATATTTGAAAATAATGCGTTGATTAGAACCATGTATCAATTATTTTTTAAAACTTTGTGTTTTTATTGAGTTTAGGCTTTTGTAATTTATATCGAGTTTATTGAAAAGGTTTTCGGGCATAATTAAATTAAAATTCTAACCAATCTATTTTAAAATAAAAATAAACTTGTCAACATAATTATCTTTTTCTTACGACCATAATTTAACAAGAAATATTAAATAAAACCCTAACTAATAAGAAATATTAAATAAAACCATAACTAAGTTATTGTTATATAACTTTTATTATAGATATATATATATATATAAATAATGACGGCCTTCTAACATTGTAGGCAACTTTATTTGAAATGTTAAAGTGTGTTTGATTACAACCATGCACCAAAAGGCATTCATTGTTGTTGCTCTATGTTCTTTATTTTTTCTCTTTTTATGTTAAATGAATTCTAAATTTGCAATAAATAAATCCAATCCGATTTTTTAATTGAAAAATGCAAATGCTAAAATAGATATGAATAGAAACATCAAAATGCCGAAAAACAATTATGTTATTATTTTTCATTTTATTGATAATAATTTTTTTAGAATTTTGTTTATTTCGTAATAAACTTTTGAAAATTTTAATTAATTATTGGGTAGATGGTAAAGATTTAATCTGCATAGAATATGCCAAAATATTCACAACATTAGTATTATATTCAAGTTAGTTATACTCTTTTAATGAATTTATCTCAAATTAATTAATTAAAGAAAATATCATATCTACACGTGCCGCATTGGCGTGTGGTATTGATAAGCCATTGTGTTGTCTCATGGCATTATAACAAACATTATTTACAAGTAAAAAATTCCATAGTAATCCCCTATGGTTGTGGATAAAGACTTGGAAACTAGGCATCGAGGCTATGCCCTTCTCCCATGCGGCAAACATGCTAGTTATTAATTATGGATCACGATGACAATACTCCTATCATGCGAACTCTCTTGAAGCTGAGTTTTGGAAATTAAATGGTGCTCAGGGTAATCACTCAACTTTTGTAACTTGGGTGATGAGTTTATGGCATTGGGAGTGTAGTAAGGTTCATGATAGAGACCAAGTGTGCTCGCCTGGGTGTTGGCTCAGTTGGTGCAATGCAGTGGCTTACCATCTTTCTGTAGTATGGATTCACTATCATTTTCAAATCAGTATTTGGGACCCGAGCTCGACTTGGAGAGGCAAAATTCTTCTCGGCACCGAGCTAGGAAGGGAAATAAGGCAAATTTTCATCAATTCTAAAAGAAAGTTTAAGGTGGACTGTTTCTCGTGCTTCGTGAAGATAACCCCTCTACTTTGTCTTTGGTTCTCTGCCTAGGTTCTTTGTTATTAAATGGATGTTCTTTGAGTTATTTCCATATGGAGTCTTTTGAAGTGGAAAAGTGACCAGGAGAGTGACATCGGTAATTCTCATTGTGGGGATTTCAGGGGTCTAAGTCGGAGGATTTCAACTGCTCAAACCCTAGACGCTGGCAATTTTTCTAGCTTGTGTCTACCTCCAATCAAATTTTACCACCTTCTTTGTTCCAGTCTGGCTCTCGTGTTCACTGTCTTCATTGTATTGAGTCAGTGAATTCTTATAACTCCATTTTTCCCTTTGAATTATTGTTGGTATGGGGTTAATTCCATGTGGGTGGGGTCTCCAGTTAATTGGGTGCATGCAACGATCATTTAGAAGGTCATTCACCTAGTTACATAAGGCATCCCTGTCGTAAGTTTAACTTGGAATATGTCTACCTCTTATCGATCCAGGGCTTCTCCTCGATGGGTGTGTAGTGCTTCGAAGCTAGATAGACTCCCTTGTGTTTTTGGTAGGGGCTCTATCTTCTACTCTAAAAGGGGGTGTCTTGTCCCTTTCCACGTCTCGTTCTATAATCTTCATAGTCCGATCAACATGTTGCGCCATCATGAGAAACCATGCCATGGGGGTGGCCATCATTTCCCTTTAGGTCATCTGGCTCTCAGTCAAAGCTCTTCTTCAAGTAATTCTAGAGGTATGGAATGTGATGGTGAGGTGGCTTCCTCTCTAATTCATTCTCCTAGCTGGGTTGACGCTCTAACTTCATTGGAGTCCATTACAAAGAAACTTAGATGAATTCAGGAAAATATGGACCATTAGAGAATGATGATATGAGGACCGTAATGAGGTGGTTGCATATATAAATGATATTCAGTTTATTTGGAATGAGATTCTGGAGAAGCTGCACAATCTTCGTTAGAGCCAACATTGCACCAATGGGCGTCTTCGTGATCTGGAAGCTCGAGTTGAACACATCAACTTCCATATGCATGAACATGTTAGCTTTCATGTTGCACCTCCTGTAGTCCCTCCCCGCCCCCCTCCTTGATATGTTGATGTCAACATTTGTGCTATTTGTGTCTCTCTTTTGTGATGTATGGCTCTTAAACTTGGCGGAAATAATGCTTGTAAGGATCAATCTTTCGAATACTCCAACCCGCAGTCCCAATAGGTCTAGTCGAAATGAAGCTTGGGGGGCCAATGAGACCCATTTTGTAATATATGTTTTTATGATAATATAATCAAAGAAATTTGACTGACAAAAAAAACATGGTAAAGTGGGAGTGGATATCCACGATTAAGAATGTTGTTTAACTCATATATTAATTCATTTTATAATAGTAATAGTAGTAGTAATAATAATAATAAAGTTATAATCTAGTTAATTTTTACAATATATTTTAATCTAGGCAATGTAAGATGTATTGTGGGGTATGCATTTTGATGCTTATCAATATTTACCAACCATCTAATTTATATGGATGTGCTAGTTAAAAGTTATTCATAAAAAAAAGGTATTTCTATCACTTCATAGTTTTAAGATGATTTCACATTCATGTTTAACTTTTTAATTTTTCATGTTATTGAATTTGAAATTTTCAATTAAAAGAAATCATTCATGAAAAGTAAATAGTATAACTTTTTAATTGGGAAAAGAAAAAATCAAAGTGAACAGGTATTGTATGGCAGTTTAGTTCTTCTCAAAAAAATTAAAATTAGAAAATATATAACAAATACTGAGCTTAATAGGACTAAATACATGTAGAAAGGAATCCATAACTTAAGATAACTTTCTTTCTTTATATATATATAGGAATCCATAATGCAAGATTGAACTGTATATCCTAAAGAAAAAGGAAGCAAAAGGAAACGTACGACTTTTGAAGACCAAGTGCATATTAATGATTATAAATTAGGTGTAGACACCATTGTAACAAAATATATTCATACCATCTCATATATATTAGCTATTTCTTTTTGCAAAAGGTAAAAAAAGAAATAAATAAAGTATATATAATAATATAATAAAGTATAACATATATTATGTTAATAATAAGTATGTATAATATTATTATATTTATATTATATATTAACATATATAATATTGTTGGGGTGAGATATGGGAGGAGTGAAGTGGGAGGTCTAGTGCATAATGATGATGGGCTAGGGTTTTGAATTTTTAACCAAGGGGAAAGTTTCTTTCCTCCTCACTAAATCTCTCTGATTTTTCGTTTTTCACCTAGTAAGTTTGTGTTTTTTCCTGTTATAGAGGAGAGGAGTCAACGGGGGATTATCTGTTACTGCATCGAGTCTTGTAGAGAGAGGTAAATGAAGAGATAACTATTAAGAGGAGATCAAATTTCTGGTGGGCCTGACAACCTTTGATCTGGAATTTTTTACTATAAAAGCTTCTAGCATGGTCAGGGAGGATTTTGTGGACTTCAACAAAGAGAGTTGTGACTAAATTCCCATTTTTAGAAATTTTGAGGAGTTTATAGCCTACTAGAAAGAAAGGAGACAAGGAATAGAGGGGTCAGACCTCCAATCAACATTTTCCACGGGCCTAGTCCTGGTGGAGGTTTGGAGAGAATGTTTGCAACTAGAAGGGATACCATCATAGATAATCGTTTGCCTATGGAAGGAATCCGTTATCTCCCTTGGTCACATAAGGGTTCAGTCTCTTCTTGAGGGGTTATGGGAAAAAACCCCAGTAGCAATATTGTTGTTTGGGACTTTACACACTCATGTAGGCTTGGCTACGGAGATCTCCTCTAAGGTAAATGCACCTTGCTCATAAATTAATTATGCGCCTCATGGGGAAGGGAATCATGGGTACCTGGATGATTTGATTTAGGCATCGAAACACCATCTGCACAAGTTGTTACAAGGCAGGTCTCAACTAAGGGTTACAACCCAATTTCCAGTAGCATCCCAAATTATATGCAAAACCTTTTTGTTCTAGTGTTTCAAAATATTGGGGGCTTTGAATCTAGGGGAGGCGAGCAAGATGTTCAAAGAATTGAGGGTTTCAAAAAACCTCATTCAGTGGATTCAAGCCAGGCATCTAAGGGAGAAAAGGATAGGGTCATCAAAAGAAAGAAACCTCACACCAAATTCATCATGAGCTTAGGGGTGGATGTGTGGATACAAGAAGCGACAATGATGACAGGTAAAAACCTAGTTAGTAGGATGCCAGACTAGAAGTTCAACATCAAAATGTTGGAAGCTTGGGTGGTTGTCGAAGTAAGTCCAATTGTTTCAAACCCCCATGATGTTTTTATTTTGGACAAAGGGTGGATACAGCTTGACTACAAATCTCATGAAGAATCCCTAGCCATATCTTAGAGGATATGGAGTATAGACTCAACTCCAGTTATATTAAAATTTTGGACACCCCTTTTCGACGCGATTAGGGAGAGGTTAGACATAACACTAATCTAGGTTTGGCTCCTCAGTTGGCTTCCAAAGTTATGGAAAGAAGAGATTTTCAAAGATGTGGGGAATAGTCTAGATACCTTCCTAGTGGTGGATTACTCTTTTCTACTAATCAAATACAAATTGATGGCAAGGGTTTTAGTAAATATTAACTTACGAGAGGGCTTATTAGAAGACCTAGATATGGGGGATGGAAGCAATAATCTACAACCTTTGGACTATGAAGGGATTATGTTCAAATTATGAAGATGTCACCAATATGGACACACCCTAAAGTTTTGTAAGTTTTTGTTAAAAAAAGTTTTAGAAAGATCATCAGCCGAAGGAGACCACTAAGGTAACTTCATCCAATGTTGGCCCGAGTGCACTCAGGAATGATACCTCACACACCCCCTCAGATACTCCCATGGACGAAACTTCAATTCATTCTCAATGAGCTAAGGATCTAATAGAGGAAATCTCTCTGACGCTAGAAGGAGGTAATCGAGTTCATCTTGCACTAATTGGAGCTCTAGCCACCTCCTCTAGTGGTATGTTGGTATCTAAGCCTCTTGTTACTTCTCTTATTGAATCATTTTCTGATTTGGTTAAAGAATGGGTGTTAGTTTGTGAGAATAGGTCCTCTGTGATTCCTTGTCACTGGTCATATTCCTTTCCTTGTCCAAAGTTGCATGTGACTTACATAAGGGATCTGCCAAAATTGATATTAAGGTTTTTCCAAAAATAAAAGATCCATCACAAGTTGTTGGTTATTGTGGGTGGATGGATCTTCTCCATATTATTTTGGCATGTTCTAACAAAATCTTTTGCTTCTAAAGATAAAGCCCAAATGCTCAATTGCAAGAGCCTATGTACCCATAATCGTGAGTATTTTTCTTATCACGTAAGTGATAATCCCTTTAGTACACAAGTCTTACGGTTGAGCTTTTGGACTTCATCTAAAAAAATATAGTATTTTACTATAGAAAGGCACATAAGGCAAACGAAATTTTAAGAGTTAGCAAATTTTGATAGAAAAATTTCCTTAATATCTTCTCTATATGATTTGAGAAGGCTTTGACGCTAACAAAATTTCACATGAGAAGAATGTGATTTCTCTCGATTTAGGTAGTTAATTTACTTCACAACAAAGATTTACTAGAAAGTAAATTTTCCCTATCAATCACTACAAACTTAACAAATGATTCCATTCACTATGTGCGGGTAAAGTGGGAAACATTATTTTAAATACTAAAGAAGTTTTCAATATATGGGATATGAGATTAGAAAAACAAAGAAAAAGAGTTCAAGGTTAAAGATAAATAACCCAACATCCTCATAAATCCTCTTCTCTCAAGAATAAATTCTCTTTAGGGTTGAGCAATGTCATCCTCTTATGTAAGGCTCATCAGCGTTGAGCAATTCAAAAGCATATTTGTAGACAAGAGGTAATTTTGATGACCAAATCCAAGACAAGGCATTGAAAACTTTAGAAAAGTTGTGATTGTTCCCTATTGTACATGCAAGAAAATCCCAAGCAAATTGAATGAGCCATATAAAAGTTCTTTATCTCAAAGAAAACAAGCATATTTTAGATTCAAAATCAGAATAATAATAATAATAATAATGTATCTACAAATGCATGCATCATGGAAGTTTCAAAGTCATCTCATATTAGGGTTCACTAGAAAACGCTAACAAATATTTGGGTTGTAAATTTAGACAACAATCTTCATCCTTGAAGAAGTTAAGAAGGTAAGGAAAGTAGAGAGAGCGTCATATTTCTAAGGCATCTACAGTTCAACTCAATTTTTCATAAGTTAAATAAAAGGTGGGTACACAAAAGTTTGCTTTCGTTAGATTATAAGAGTTCAGACTAAACTTCTCATTTGGACTCTAAGGGAGCCTAAAAACTTTGAATCTCATATGGAAATATATCCAAACTTCTTTACAATATAGAGAGCAAGGCAACTAGCATAGAAATAAGTTATATTAAAATCCATGGATGACCAAAGCTCAATGGAATGGAAAATTATAGAGTTTGTTACATATAGTCAAGTGGAAATTACAACTATCTAAAAACTTTGAAAAAAGAACTTGACAATACATTCCTGCAGCTCTTGGACCATCTACCCAATATTTTTATGCTATTTGGAAATTACATTACTAAATATGAATTTCACATTCAATGAATGCTTGCACAAGGGTCACAACACCACAGTGATTGAAGGATTTTGAAACCCTATAGAATGTTTGCCAGCCACCAAAACTCATCAAGAAATTTTTAGTATCTTATCTTTACAAAAACTAACAAGTAATGGGGACATGCATTGGAAGCCTCTTCAACATGGTAGATCATTCTTCTCAATTCAATAATGTCAACCCAAGTGGATAGCCTAACTATAGGAAACATACAGGCCCATACAAAGAACATATGTACGCAAATCCATAATACAATTACATAACATGTTGGAAAGGGGCACCCACATGGATTAGCATTCCAACATGGCAAGCAAAGGAAATTCCTTTTCATAAAGTGGGTAGGTACCCTACGAGTGAAGGTTAGCATGTTCCTTCCATATCAAATGGTCATTTATTGCTTTATTTGTATAGCAAAGAGAAGGCACTTTCATGTATGTTTTTAGAAAATGGAAGGTTGAGTTCATTATTACTTTCTACACACTGAAACGAGTCTTGTTGAGACAATCCGGGAAACTTCCTTTGCCGTTCAACTTCATCAACTTTGGATACCATAGGAATGGACTTGTTGACTATTATAACAATATTCCATCTTTTTTTACCAATGTTCCATTGAGTTTTTGAGACAGGGAAATGCGTGAGCGGGGATAAACACAAGGGGGTCATATATAAGCAACCCCAAAATTTAGCGAAATCTCCGGGAAATGGGGGGACATCAAAGTCATAAAAAATATAAAATTATTAAAAAATTATTATATAAAAAATAAAAAATAAAATCCCAACAATGTAAAATTGACATTTCTGCAATCATCAATGTAAACCTGTAAATGTAAAAGTAAATTACTAAATTGAATCCATCATTTGACATTATTCAATGTTCCATCTAAATTCTTTATTTGGCAATGGGTAGGTGTATCAAGATTAATAGCCCACTCTGTGTTCATTTAGCACTTTACATGAACAACATTGTCTAGCCATAGCAAGTAAAGACATAATACAAATAATGAAAGTAAGTGTCTTCATGGGAGGAAATCCTATTGACTTCTATAGAAATTTTATAAGAGAACTTGTACCATCAACCAATCCAAGAAATGAAAAATAGGAAGGTTGAGTTGCATTCATATAAAATTAAAGCTTGAGTTAATAGTAAAAAAATTGGTAAGTTCAGAAAATTCCATTTAACTATGATACATGAGCAATTGGTCCAAGCTAAGAATCTCTGAGATTTAATGGAAGATTCCTTAGAGATACTTGATGCATATCCTAAGGGATTTTTTGTTGTTCCCTTCTCAACAAACTCTACACATACTAAAACCAGGTATCAAGTCCAGGAATCTACCTCATCAGAAATTGCATATAAGGTTGAAGAACCATCAAAGACTAACTTATGGAAGTTATTTGTTCACTAAGTCATTAATAAACACTGGTATTAAATTGTGTGCAAACATTTACCAATACTATACAATCCATAAGTGCCAAATCTTAGAGAAAATATATCAATGGCATTCTAAAATGTCCAATAAAAAATTAGATTGTGTTATATCATTCTAACTAATTCATTTTCCTCCCTACTAAAATCCTCATAAGCTTCAACATGGAAACTCCATGGAGTAACAATATCTAACTCAAATAATGTCTTGAACACACAAAATAATAAATCTATGATGAATTACAACAATAATGAATTATGGAAAAGACTACATGAATAAATGCATTATAAATATTTTGAATTTTCCCAAATCTATTGGGAAACGATATGTATAAATGATAATATACAAAAATGCAATTATGATATCTTGCATTTTTCTAGTTGCTTTCTCACTTCATTTAAGTAAAACTTACGTATAAATGACAAAACAAACTATTCAATTCCTATACATATATTGATATCAGTATTTATCAATGTTCAGTGGGCTCAATAGTAGGGCACTCCTTAAGCTGGCACAATCAATGGAGTCATTCATGTTAAGATATTTTTTAGTTTTCACTTCTATTGGTCAGTGAATGGATCAATCAACACATGATATTAGTCACACCTCCATTATAAACATTATAAACATCTTGAGTACACAATCAATAAATAATGATCACTATCTGTCAGTAACAGTGAGTAATGGCACACTTCCAAAATGTTGTAAACAAGCTGCTCCTTAAGTTACACGAGCACTAGATTTGAACGGGGCATGCAGGAACACAAGGTCTACTCCTTTTAGGCTCAAATAATTCTATAACTAAAATGGAAAATGCATATTTCCCTGCTGCTTGGACATCAAGTGCTAGGTGTTTTGGATGTGGGAAACCCTACAAAGGCCAGAAGAAAAATTCATGTTCTGTTTGCTCTGTTTTGTATGATCTCTCCCTTTTAAATGGAGGTAATGGAAATGAAGATTAGTCTAACCATTCACCCTTAATAATAAGCATAATATTTTTCTTTTTTGACAATATTGTCCGAATATATACATAAGATTCTATGTAAAACTTGATCCAAGGGTGGCCTATAGCAATAGATAAAAACATTGTTAGAATGAGTCATATATTTCTAATTGCTTTTAAGAGAAAATAACAATAGCACATATATGAAGAATGTCAAATGCCCAGCAATTCAACAATTTTACTCATTGTAAGTGAGCAACAGTCATCAATGGCATGCCTTCAAAATGTTGTACACAAACTGTGTCTTAAGTGAGATGTGTTAGCTCCCACAATGGTCGCCGATGATTCGGTCACCATCTGCTGCCATTTCATTATAGAAACCAACTACTGTTGATTAAATTCTTGTTGGGAGCTCTTGGAGTGGTCCATTACTCCTTCTACAATTCTCTACCATGTTTTGTGGAATACTTGACACATAGCCAACAGAAGCTTGATGGAAGCTTGGCTATAAATATTTTTGTTTGGTCCCCAAGCTCACTAACTCAATCCCCTTCAGCCTTACACCATCAAGTTAGAGTGAGAGAGCTTGCAAGTGCCATGTGGGTGAAAGAAAAAGTCTGCAGAGGGTGAATGGCCTCGTGTCTTTGAGTAGTTAGATCCGTTGTATTTTTGCACTCTCCGTTTCGGTAAGGTTCCTCTCTGCATGTACTCTCGACGATGGAGGGTCTGTAACCCTTCCAATGTTCACCATTGTTGGCTAGTCTCAGTTGTCGAGCTGATACATTGGCTCTCCACTTGTCGAAGGAGTTTTCGACACCAGGAGACCATCCCTCAGTTAGCTGACCTTCCTCCTTCTCATGCAGGCTCAAACCATTAGTTTTTTGCTTCAGGACTACTGGTTTTAATAGAGCCAAGCCAGCAGAGAGAAGAAAATTGTATACGGTTCAAAGCTCTGAAAGGCAGTTGTTGGAGCTTTTTCAAAGGCAGTTGATGTTGGAGGTCCGAGCAACTTTATTTCGGCGATTCCATTATCCTGTACAACAACAAATTGGGTAGCTATAGGAAATCTTGCTTTTATCTGATATCAGAGTGTGAGCAAGCATTAATGGCCGGAGGTATGATTTATTGGGTATTAAAGTTTTTTTAAGTTTTCGATTCTTTTAAGTGTTTTTCCCGCATTATAGAGTCGTTATTTAAGCAAACATTTGGTATCAGAGCATTTTTATCTCTGCATTGGCGTTTATAGACATGCTCTATTTGGTTAAATTTCATATTTTGAGAATTTTCTGAATTAAGGCATTTATTTGAAAATATGTCTAATTTTTGCTCAATTTGAATGCTTATAATATTTATTTGATTTAATTATATGCAATTTGCATAGTTTTTGTGCAAATTTATTAATTATGCCCATATTTAATTTGCATGAATTGATTATTTCTGCTTTAATTAATACATGCTATTTTGGATGAGTATACGAGACCCATTGTTGAATGTTACGCATGAATATTATAGTTTTATTTATGCAATTTATAATCATTCTCATATCAAGTTAATTTTTATGCATAAAAGAAATAATGTCTAATGATCCATATAATTTTTAATTGATTAGAGAATAGCCATAGCATCTCTAATTAAATAATATTATATATTATGATTGATTAGGATCACATAAAGAATATTTAGGCACTAATTAACCCACAGGAATTATGAATTAATAGTTTTATCATAAAGTTCAAATTTAAGATAGAATTTATATCAAATTATAATCATAATATACCCTTTATAATTATGAATTAGGTGAATAATTTGATAAATTCTATCATAAAGAATAATTGAATCTACTTGAATTGGAAATTTAGCACACAGGCAATTTTATGTCATTAGATTCAATTTTAAGCATGATTTACATTGGTAAAGCATTATTTTTAGGCCTCAATTTTTAACATAAGCATGTGATATTTAATTTTATGCAGTTGTACAACCTGCAAATTTCTCTGAAATTCATTGTGATATCCCTGAACTTAAGGGAGATAGCTATAAGGTTTGGAAGGAGAGGGTTCTCCTTCATTTGGGGTGGATGGACATAGACTATGCTATTAGGAAAGATGAACCACTGACACTCACTAATACCAGCACTACAACAGACATCATGCTTTATGAACGATGGGAATGATCTAATCCCTAAGCATGATGTTCATTAAGACTAAAATTTCAGCTGGTATTCATGGTTCCATTGATTAGCATGAAAAGGTCTGAGACATGTTGAAAACCATTGATGGTCAATTCGTCATTTCAGACAAGGCATTATCAAGCACCCTAATCATGAATTTCTCATCCCTAAGGCTCACTAGTGTGAAAGGTGTACGCGAGTACATCAAGCAAATGAGGGACACTGTGGCTCAATTGAAGAAACTCGAGGTTGAAATGTCAGAGTCTTTCCTGGTGCACTACATCCTGAACACCCTTCCACACCAATATGGACCCTTCAAAATCTCATACAACACACATAAGGATAAATGGTCAATTAATGAACTCATGACCATGTGTGTTCAAGAGGAAGGGAGACTGGTGATGGAAGTAGGAGAAAGTGCAATGTTGGCAACGCATGGAAAGGGCAAATCTCAAGCTAATCGAAAAGGGAAAGGTAAAGTACCCTCCCCAAGCTGATATCAAGAAGGATTCCAAGTGTTTCTTCTGTAAAAAGAAGGGACACATGAAGGAGGAATGCACCAAATTTCAGAAATGGCTTGCAGACAAAGGTAATCCAATCTCGTTTGTTTGTTATGAATCTAATATGGTTAATGTCAATATTAACACCTAGTGGATTGATTCTGGATCAACAATTCACATTTCGAATTCCTTGCAAGGTTTGCAAAACTTAAGGAAGCCAATGGGAAGTAAGAAAAGCATCTTATCAGGAAACAAGATAGGCTCTCATGTGGAAGCTATAATAGTGGCTTTGTTTTAGAATTAGAAAAGACTTTTTATGTTCCAAGTTTTTCTAGAAACTTGATTTCAGTTTCAAGGCTTGTACCTTTTGGATATTCCTTTAGCTTTTCAAAAACATCCTTCAGTTTATTTTATAAATTTGATTGTGTTGGGAATGGTATTTTGTCTAATGGTCTTTATTGCATTAATTTACAAAACAATGTTACTTATGTTATTTAGAGAATTTTCGGTGAAATCACATAAATAATCATTTTTCGATACGTTTTGAACCAACCAGTGTGGTTCATCGCCAGGACAAGTTGAAGAACTGATCCAGCTTAGCTAGTTAAATAGTTAGGGCAGAGACTCTAATGGCTAGATCGATAACGGCTAATTATGACCTTATGACCCTAGTCAAATAATTAATATTCTTTAGTTATTATAATTCCAAGAAATTAGTTAAATTGGGTAAAAAATATATATAAGTAAAGAACTCCTACAGGTTAGTCAATCATTTATCTATATGACTAAATATAATTGTTTATTAATTAATGTATATATATATATATACCTATAACGATCCCATATTCGGTTAACATCGGTTTATTTTATAGGTAAATTCATCAATCATGAAACAAAAATAATATAATAATTCAATTATCATTATTCCAATAATAATATTTAAGTATGAATATACCCATGTGATCAGGTAAGTATATTAATACATATAATATATTAATCAAATATAAATAATATTATGTATTAGAAGGGATTAAATTAACTAATTCTATATACTATTAAAAGTTAAATAAAATTATATTCAACCTTTTAAATTCAACTTTTTAAACTCTATAAACTATTTCTAAAGCTAAA
>APFE031559461.1:0-10794 GCA_000404065.3 Pinus taeda
TTTCTAAAGTACTATTGTTGCATTTAGTTTCTTGCAGAAAACAAATTTGTGGCTTTTCCATCTTTATCATGTTTTTTAGGATTCTAAGTTTTCCTAGGCCATTTAGCCTTCTTAAATTCCATGAGGTGAGCTTCATTATTCAACGTTTGTGGAAGGTTTGTAGTATTTCGTCAATTTTGCATACCTGCCCGAATCTACGAGGATTTTTCCAACTTCTATTGTTCGCTGGAGCTCAGTTTTTCGTCCTCTTTTTTTGAAATCTTTTGTCCTAAGCTCACCGTCCCAATGGCTTCCTGGCTAAATGCCAAGTTGTCTTTGCTGGTATGCTTTTGAAATGACCACTTCCAGTTTGCTTAGCTGAAGTTATGAGATTTTGTCATAGTCCTTTTTTTTGCAGACTATTTCTAGCTGTAGGATGTCTAGTCCTTCCATATCTATGCTCTCTTGTTCCTCATCCATTTGTTGCACCTCACTGCTTCAAGCTATGAAAGGGTCTATGATCTGGGATTGATCTGGTGTTCCATCAACTTCCATATCATTTGTTTTCTCTTTTGGCTATTTTTGGCTTATCATGGGATGGGCTTCAACATCTTTCAAGGGTTGGGACTCACGGGGTTGGTCCGAAGAAAGGGGGTGGAGAGAGGCATCATCTAAATCTCCCTTCACCAAAGATTGTTTCTTTTAATTAATGTAAAGAGTTTCTATTTTTATTAAAGTACCATTACCAATAATTTAGTTAACCACACAATATATGTTTCTTGGCCTTGCCACATGAGTCACTTATTATTTACCATCATAATATAATAAAAGTTTAAGTAACAAATAGTAAAGATTAACCTAATAACCTAAATAATTTTATACATTTTAAGGTGTTACATTAAAAATTAAAAATACAAATTTATTCCATATTTTTATCAGTTTAAAATTATATTCTTAAGGGTTGATAAAACACCAATATTGAAAAATAAGAAGAAATTACAAATTGCATTGCTATATAATTTTATGAGGACATTTGAAAATGGAGCGATAGCCATGTTGACCCTTATGAAGGCATCATATTTAATTTGGAGTGGAAGCAAACCTCCCATGGTCATTAAAAAAAAAAAACAATTGTTGTTTGAATTCCCATGATGAAAATGGATGAAGTGAGGAATGCTGTTTTCATAATTTATTTAAATTATATAATTAATTCTATTCAATATTAATATACAATTTTAAAACGTCTTTTTTTTGGTTATTAACATGAGAACGTGATTAAAAATACACAGGAAACTTAATTTTCAGTTATTTACTCAAAAATAAAAAACCAAACTCAAATATACAACCAGCCATAAACTATAGTAAACTAAAAATATACATAAAAAATTCAAGACATATAACAACTAAACAATTATCCATTCTAACGAAAAAAATTAATCTTATTCAGTATTTACTAAAAACAAATTAAAAACCAAACTCAAATATACAACCAGCCATAAACTATTATAAACTAAAAATATACTTAAAAAATTCAAGACATATTACAAATAAACAATTATCCATTCTAATACCAATTAGAACGAAAAAGAAAAAAAACAAAGACTAGAAGAAAAAAAGTTACACCAGGGAATTTTCTTAGTTATACACTTATAACAACGAAAAGTGAGGAAATTTTACCATCATACACTAACCTCCGCCGGAGTGCCAACGCAACACACATTTTTCCGTGGCAACGGACTGGTCAACAGTCCCGAAGTCCAGCAATTCTCTTCCTCGTCATGCAATTTTTTTTGCTGTAGTCTAATTATTATTTAGGTTTTTTAATTGAGAATTTTTTTTAATTGAGAATTTACATATGTTTGAGGAAATTATAAATCTAAAATATTTTATTCGTAAAATTTAGTAGCCTAAAAATTTGAAAACACATGTTTAATTTTCACCATCTAAATGTTCTTTTGATTTCTAGAATACATTTTAAATTACCAAATATCCCAAATAGCATAGTCCACAATTCTGTAACTAAATTAAAGAAAACTAAAAATAAATTAAACATACATTTTGCTTCAATGAGCACGAACAACTCCTTTTTCCGCAGGAAAAAAGAAGTAAGCATTTTGGGAAGCGTGCTCTTTACCTTGATGTCATAAGCCGATGGACTACACACTGTATCTTTTCATCCGTATCGACTAAACGTGAATCCTGCCATTTTCCCGTAAATAGATATTATTTTTTTTGACCCTCAAATAATAACCTTTTCTGCTCTAGGTAGAAAAAAGATTTTTGTAAAACCTAAATTAATAATTTATTAAATTAATTATAAATTTCAAAATTTTAGTTATATGAGAAGTGTAAACCTAAATTATAATTATTAAATTAATTATAAATTTCAAAATTTTAGTTATATGAGAAGTTTTTAATGTTACTGAATCTATTCCAACACTATTTCTATAAAAAAAAAATTGAAATTCCTTTACCAATCCCAATTTCTGAGATAATTAGATACAGGCAAAATTGACTGGAGAGATGTGGATTTTGTATACTTATCATGCCCTCCGTTCGATTGATGGAGCAGTGGTATATATATATATGTTTCACGTCCTTCTGTCCTTTAGCGGGCTCTCTGTATTTTATGAAAGCAGGGCAGGGTAGGTTCTGGTGTCATTTTACAGGCAGCTGCATATACGGGTGATGGCTACATTCATTTATTTAATTATTTAAAAAGGACAACAGATATGGTACATGACAAGTGGAATGATTTGTCGCTGAAAAGTTGTTAACAGAGAAATTTCAACCTAAACTGTCACTCAATGAGGAGCTCCCCTCTGATAGGCGAACGGTGGGTTTCGCAGAAAAACAGGAGGTAAAGTAAGGTGAAGAGAACCTCGTTCATGCTTGTGATAAGTTGACACTTTTGGGATCAATGCCAATCACTGTTTATAGACTGCTCTCCGTGGCAGCTTTGGCCAGAGAAAGTTAAGAATAGCGTTTATGATCCGACTCCTGAGAACTGACCAGATGCAATCGGTGAAAAGATCATTGACCTTCTCCCGCAGAGTGGACTACAAACAAGTATAAAGCGTGCTAACATGTATCATCTTTTTCATATTGTAATTAGGGCTTTGGTATCTTAGTTGATTTAGTAGTTTTTTTAGGGATTTGGTATCTTAGGGATTTAGTAATTTTTTAGAAGGATCAAATTTATTGAGATCTAAATTTTATTTAGAAAATATTTACATTTTGAAAATTTTGATTTTTTCATGGTTATATATATTTTAAATTTACATTTTTTTAAATAAAAATAAATGTTATAGGCAGTTCAGATCTATGTAAACTACAAAAGCTTATTTACAATTCTACAAATTTTCCAGTAAAATTTAAATAAATTGACAAATTAATTGTATAACATTATTTATTTTTCTAATTAATTTGATATAATATATACATAAGTGTTTTGGTTTTAATTTTCCATATATATAATTGACATTTAAATATTTTATTTGACATGAGAATTCAAATATTTTATTTATGAAATACATTTTCAATATCAAAATGTTCTTAAGCTAACAATATATTTTTAAATACACTCTAATATAACTTTAAAAAGTTTACACAAATGAAATGTTTTACTAATCATCTATATTATTGTTTACAAAATTTTACATGTTAGTTGTATATTAATATTTGAATTAACTACAAATCTCCCTTAAGTAAGTTGGCTTTTTCTTTTACTCCACTCTTATTTTTTGAATATGAAATATTTTATTATATTTAGCATGTTTTTTTAAAACCTTTCCCCACACACACACACATAATAGTAGATATATATCTTATATATATAGGTTCAACTTAGTTAAATATTTAATATCTTAAGAAATATAAAGAATATATATTATGTAATACATGATTTCTTATATCTTGAATTAAACACACGAATGTCGATTATTCATCATCGAATTACAAAAATATAAGCCTTAGAATTATATACTTCTTCACATTAAAAATGAGAAATATAAGGAATTTTAAGAAATGAGTTGTTTGTCTTTTTATAGTATGATATAATATGATCATAAATAGATATCAAAATATTTACTTACCTTGAGAGTGAAAATGCAATATCTTTAACTATATATCCTACCATTGTGAAGTGTCTGAGAAGTAAGATTAATAATATTTATATTTTTTACTTTTAGAAAAAAATAACCAAATATATATATCTTCATTTTTTTCAATCATATTTACGTTAATTTTTTTTATTAATGCAAAAAATAATTTTTTATTTTTATTTTAATGGTACACTAAACAAAACTTACACTAGCCATAAAATGAGGCTATACCCAAAATAAAACACATAAAATGAGGCTATACCCAAAATAAGTGTTTTAATGGATAAGGATAGTTTGGATTTAGTACGAGTTTTATTTTTCTAGATGTTAGCTGTATAGCGGTAGCACTTAGAAGGGATTTCGTTTAACCCAAGTATAAGCTTGGCCTTCTTACATTTAATTAAAAAATAGTATTAAATATTAAGTAGGTATATGGTATTTTTTCCTTTTCGATTTGGGATTTTTTTTTTTTAATATTAAAATGTAAATATTTTTTTTTGGAATTAAGATTAATGTATATTATTTTTAATATACTAATCTAATTATCACTTAAATATTAATAACAAAGTTTATGGTACTTAAGGAAGTGAAAAAAATGTTCTAGCTTCAAGAGATTTAGTGGTGGTGAGCCTTTAATTCTGGTTGATAGCTTTAATTGTTCATTTAATGATTTAAAAATGCATAAATTTAATAATAGCAACAATTCTCCATATTTGTATGGATTACTAATTTAAAAGTTTAAATTATTAAATTACAATATATCTTATAAATTGTTGAAATCATTATTGTGAATGTTAATTTCTCATTTGGATCTCAGATTCTTCAATTATTTTCTTCATACTTAAATACAAAATAAGTGAAATATGAGAAATAAAAAAAAGACATGAAATGGACACACCATCCATAGAAGACACAAGTTTTTCTGAAACCTTTTCTAAAGAAAATTGTTGTGCTTCAAAATGACACCCCTTTGGGTCTACTAGGGAAGAAATTCAAAATAAAGATTAGTATGCAAGTTTAAATCCATGCAAAACGCTAAAAAAACTTTGTTTTTCCTCTTCAATGCCCATTGTGTATTAGGGAAGAGAGTTGCAATGGCCTAGATGTCTTAGCAAGGATTGTTGAGTGCCCTAACACTTCAACAACATAGAGTTGAAGCACCTAAGGTTTACAAAGCACATGGATAAGGGTTGAAAGGGTGAAAGTGGATCAAAATTTGAAGATAACTATGAAATGACCAAACCAAACACGGTTAAGAAAGTGTTTAGATTCATTTAGTCAATATTAGAGACTCATCTACAAAAGAAACTCTCTATGTGGAGAAAAAGGGAGAGAAATAAAGTATAGGCACATGCTTTCCAAATGAGAACCTAGTTCTCCTTGAGTTAAGCCAACAAAAAATAATGAAGCTTGAACTTGAGCTATATAGAAGGGTGAAGGAAATAGGGAGAGGGAAGGAGTAGAATTTATGTAATTTCATTCAAATAATAATAAATCATTCCCTCCCCACAATTTACATGTGTTATGCATACATTTTAAGCATATGTATTAGATTTATTTTAGTACTAACACTAATGTGGCTTCTAGGTAAAAACATATACTAGTTTTGGTTGTCTATTTTGCACATAACAAGTGTTACAAGCTAGGAGAAAATATCTTGAAGGATTCAACCACAAAGGGCATTGGACATCCACCTTCAAAGCTAAGGTACATCCATCATCTTTTCTCTTCCTTATTTAAGCCATGCATGCATATGTGCCAATGGGGTTAAGTAGGTCTCTAGTGCATCATCTATCAGAGTTATTGGGAGGCATGTGGGCATAAGTACTCTATTCATGTAGACAAAATATATATAAATAGAATTAGTGACTAGAACTAAGGACTCCAAGTGGGCTTAAGGTATTTTAATTTTCATTTACTTACTTTTTTTCAATTTTATTTCTTGTAAGTCATAGCTACAAGTTATAGGAGGGTATGATTTGGAAAACATTTTTTCTTGAAAACTAAAAAACTGGGTCTAAAACTCTTTCAACCCACATCCCTAGGAATGATAAAGCATTGAATCCCTATTTAATGCCCTCCATATCTAGTTACATAGAATTAAGACTCTGTTTTATGTCCTTAAGAGAGTGTTTTCCCTACAATTATTCGTTTTTCTTTGAAATCCCCCAATGTAGGGCTAAGGTCAGTCTCAAATTCATTCAATCTTTCTTCTTAGTCAAGTTATCTTAAATTTTCTTTAAATAAGTGGATTTATAGTTATTTTCCCGGTCTTGAACCCTCTTGGGTTTTATTCCAAAAAGTGACATTGCTCTCAAGTAAAACTTTATCACCATTGTCCTATAGCCTGTCTTTTCTACCCACTATAGTAAATATGTTGTCTTTTGATCCATCTATTTGATGCATTCTTGCTTAAGGGTAGTGTCTTCAGTTTATGGTGAAATTTCTTCTTGTTTCTTTTATATTCCCTTTTATTGCTTGAATGTTTCAATTTATATATGTTATTGAATTCAAAAGTGATAATGGATAGAGTGTTGATGATTAGATTCATATTTCCTTGGAAAGATATAAGTATACTGAGATTTTTTGTTGAAGACGTAGCAAATGTAGGGGGTAAAACTGAAGAATTGGCAACCATGCATGCCCACCAACTTGGTCTAACTCCTTTTGGTCTTCAAATGATGTTTTGAAACTAATACAAGATCCTATTTCAATAATGTGGAGGGTATATATCATTGGGAATCAAAGGAAAACTATTGAATTAGATGGGAGAACTGAACATTGCTTCTAGGGTCTTGCCTACAAAGCTTAACCCCCAAAATCTTAGTGCTACTACTCAAACCTCTGAGGACAATTCAATGTAATGCACTCCCTCAAAAAAATTGCATGCAACATGGAGGTAACATAAGGAAAATAGGAAAATAGTCTCTAGAAGAGGTTTTTGTGGAAGTCCCTACAAAAATAGTCCAAATAGTCCAAAAACTTATATAGTTTTTGCAATTTAATTGAAATTAATTTGAATAATAAGTTGATAGAATTGAATGGCCAAGGGAGTATGGGCGGATGGAATTGAATTGTGCCTGGGTGGCTAACGGAACTGAATCAGCCAATGACACCTGTATAATGTTACTTTTGTCAATAGTGTTCCACCTTTTCGGGACGTTCCTTGTGAAAATAGTGGGCAAAGCCTTGCAAGTTGTAGAATTCGATATGAGATCCCCAATATTGAAAATTATGTGATTAGACAGTGTCACAAAAATTATAAACAAAGGCTATTACAATGCAAATGATGTTTGCAATAACACTCCACCTTCTATGGCCATTCACCACCTTCTATGGCCATTCATTGTGAAAGTAGGGGAAAGTAGGGGAAAGTAGGGGGAGAATTTGATATGAGATCCCCCATTGTGAAAATCATGCTTGTCAATAGCCTTGCTCATTATTTGACCATTTATAGTCAAAGGAGGGGGATTTGTGTACTTTGATACCAGAGAGAGCCTTTCTCAAAGTTATTTTGCCTCCTCAATTTAGTGCATAACAGTAATGGAAGAAGTTCTTCATGACAATCCCCTTAATTAGTTGATCAAGATCATTATGCAAATTGGAGAAAAAAAAGTGTGACTTGTTGAAGAAAGAAATCTTGTCCATGATTTTCAAATTCTTCAGCTCTTTGTGGACATTTTTGCATTCAATATAGTATTCTGTGGTAGTGTAGATCCCAAGCATTGCGACTTCAAATGATATATGAATTCACTCTTCGCTTATGTGGATGACCTCCTAGTGATTTTAGATGAGCTTAAAGCTCACAAGTGTGTTTATGTAGGTCATTTAGTTTCTGTTATGGTGGACTACCTTGCCTCCATCAAAAGACCATAATTTTTTGAAAGATTAATCTTACTATGTGGCTCACCAAGGTAACAGATCATAAGTGCAATAATTTAAGCTTTAATCCCCATATATATTCCTCTTTTCTCTCTGTATTCATCTTATGCACACACTTGCTATTGTTTTTTCTTCAGGTATCTATACAATAGATCTTATTGTTATTAGGAAATCTAGTGTCCATTCAGAGCTACTAGTCCCACTAAGACAGGTAGCTATCTTAGAAACAAACAAACTAAAGTCACTTGAGTTTTCCTTTATGAGAAATAGATGAGAGAGAAGCAGAGAGTACCAACCTCAGTCTTTCGCTTGGCTTCTTGCTCATTTCCTCTCCCCTTTGACAGATCTTTGTCACTCCTTCCTTACTTGTCCCGCTTCAAAGAACACTTGTAGAGTGAAAGTAGCATAATACCATCAAAGCATAAATATCTATAACCATAAACAATATAGGATCAGATATATATTAACCATAAAAATGCATATAAAAGTACAAGATTCAGAGATATATCAATGTAAACTTTGAAAAGGGAACTGATATTGTTACCCATTTCATAGAGATAGCAAAAAAGGTGACCTGATTTTGAAAAGGGGTGATGCAGAACGAACATATTTTTTTTAGAGCATAGTTTTTGGCACTTTAATTCTTTTTATGTGCAATACATTTTAGAATCTTTTTAGAATGGTAGTGATTTTCATGATGATTTTAAAAAGTGAGTATTGTGCATCACCCCCTTTTTTTAAAAAATTATTTTCTGGCTTTAAATTTTCTAATGTATAAAATGTAAATAATTATTTTGTAAATTTGATTATTTTTGAAGTGGTCATTTTCTTCACATTTTCTTGTTTTTTATTTTAATTTTAACTTTTTCTTTAGTGAGGTTTTTATTGTTTTGCATTTTTAAATTAGGAGGTCGATATTTAGAATTTTCGATATTCTACATATTTATACATGCTTAATTAACTTTTTAGTATACATGAAATAATTGTTTCTAAAAAACAATATTTTTTAACAATGGACGTAAAAATAACCATTTTTAACATAAACATAATTAAAAGACTACATGTTTTGATAATTTTTTGCTAGAATTGACATGTCAAAATCACAATTTTTATACGATAATTTTAACTAAAAATGGTTAAATAATAGCTTTTTTTATGAATTTCATCTCAAAAAAATAATAGTAATCACTTTTTTTTTCAAAAAATAATGATTAACTTAAAAATCAATGCAAAAATCACATATTACAATTATTGAACGTATAACAACCCTAATTGAGTGTTTATTCTTCTCATAAAATGTTAAAGTCAGAACATTGCAAAGCTTGATTTACAAGCATAACTTAAATTTAATCAACAACGTCATGTAATCCAAACTCTTCGTCCTCTAGAGTTTCATCATTGTCTTCTCCCACAATATTTTATGTTTCCTTTTGCTCATTTTCCTCTTCTAATGGGTTTTTGATGTCTGTGAATCTCCCAATATATGTCTTTCCAAACATTTCATGTAATGGTGGTTGGGGTTCCTTTGCCTTTTTTGCCACATGTGATTCACTAAAATCCCCTTTCTTCAACCCAAGTTCTTGCATTGCAGCTGGAAGAAATTGAAGAGCATTAATTCTTTGCTGAATGAAATTGCATTGTATTGGATCTTTTTCAATTGCAATGCAATTTCTTCCTTTTTGAAGGCAACATGCTAGTGTTGTACCTAATTTTCAAGCACAAAAGAAATAATGAACTAAATTAGTACAATGACATATTAATTAAAAAATAACATATTGAAATTCAATTCCATATAATAAAACTTACGTGAGTGAGAAAATAAATCCAGAACCCAATCTCCTTCATCTGAACAAATGTCTATAAGATAGTTAATCAATAATTGTGGTTTTTGATAAATGTTAACTATCTCTCCTTTTGCTTCTTTGTCTTCATATGTTAGTTTTCTCACAACACATCATAAGTCAGTATTTGGCTATGACTATTTCCGTCTACCCGATTAAAAATCATAGACATATGGCTATCATCTTTTGCCCAACTATCAATATGAATGAACTCACAATCATTTATAAATTGTTGATCTTGATTGTTAAGAAGATTTGACTTTTTCCTGTAACATGAAATAGTAAATGTCTTACCATGTAAGCTGCATCCTTGAATTTTTTTTCCCTTCAAGCTTGACAATATCATTGCCAATTGTGTGTCTGAATGAAACATCAGAAACCTCCATAATGGTGATGACGTGACTTCTACAAATCCCACAACCACTTTACTAAGAGCTTGATAAGTATAAGGGTCACTATCATAGTCAATGTTTGGAATATTGAAACCATGGGGAATATTTGCAATGACTAGGGCATAATCCCTTTTAGGTATGAGTTTAGCAATGTCTTCACAGTCGCCTTGTATTAGTTGATATTGAATGGTGTCTAGCCCATTCCAAATGAAATGATTAAGAGCTGGATCAAGTTCAACATTCTTAATACATTGCTTCCTTAGTCTTTCGATCTTTATTTTTTCAATAAAGGTTTTGAAACTATCTAGCGCTCCATTATCATCCTTCTTCATCTTTTATAAAATAAACAAATATATGTGTAAGTTATAAATTAAAAATAGTACACAGGTGAATAAAAATGAATGTATAAGTCAAGATACCTTTTTAAATGCAAGATAAAAAGATTTTAATGTTGATGTAGAACTTGAATCTGGATAGTTGTGTACAACATCATCCCAACTATCTTCATTCAACAATCTAACCCTTTGTTCTTGAATTTTCATGTAAACTTTGTGACTGCATAGATAAAGTAACAAAAAGTTAATATAATGATATGTA
>APFE031559468.1:7840-21070 GCA_000404065.3 Pinus taeda
TTTATGGATCCAGTTTGAAAATTTATGAAAATTGGTCCTTGAAAGAAAAGAAGTAGGGGGTTGTAGCTCCCTTCCAGGAGAGACTGGAAAACGAGAGAGAGTTGTAGCTCTCTGCAGGTTGCAGCCTGCGTACTGGTAAAGGACTGCACCAGTACGAGACCATTGTAAAAGGAGTTTCTAATTTGAAAGAAGATAGAGACATATTGCAGCAGGTGGTTTTCACCCACATTGGGTTTCCACCTTATATCTGGTGTTCTTTGATGTGACTGTCTGTTTTTCTTGCCCATTATTTTATGGTACTGATATGCAAAAATAATTCAAAGTGTAAATAAGGAAGATTTGTTAAAATAACTAGATAATACTAATTCACCCCCCCTCTCAGTATTATTTTCAACAGTCAGTTGTATAGTAAATTTATACAAAGATTGGAGTAAATTGCATTAAAACAACTTTACAGTCTCAATAACTAAAACTATTAGCTTTATCATTTTTTTAGACATTTACCAACGTATATCCCAAAAAAAATTCTCCATTTTCCAAAGTATCATAAATATAATCCTGATTACATAAATTAGATACGAAGATTTTTCAGAAACCAAATTCCACTCACAAAAATCTATAATTTCACAAAACTAAACATGTTTAGCCATGGCTTCAAAAACAACCAGCAAAACATCTATATGATCTTATCGTGTCTCGCTATTTTAGGTGAGCTCTATAAGGATGCCACTTTTACTTTCCTAATGTTAAATTCTATCCACGTAATGCTATTCTATTATCAAAATGGAAACATAATTTCTTCACCTAACTACTCAACTAATCGAATGTCAAATCAATCACCAGATTGAAAGTAAATTTGACTATCTTATTTCATCATATTCAATGATAAAACATCCAAAGTATAATGAACCTGGTTAACCTACTATTCCAACATATTTCTCACTAATTAATGCCTATTTCTATGTGCTTTAAGCCCATTTATATGTTGTTTAACAGTTCCTACTTATAGATTTTGAAAATTTTAAGCCTGCCAAAGGGCACTACGGAAATGCATGTTGTCTATTCTCATCTCCTTCATAGTCCTCCCATCCAGCGACAAACAGAATGAAACAGTGCCACTGCCCAGGCAAGGCTATGCATGAACTTTATTTTTAAAAAACAATGCCCAAAATTTTGCAAAACTCGGCAATAATAAAAATAAACATTGCCAAACCTACTAGAAATTATATGAAGGATAATATACAATAACATACAAAATCGAAACAATCACATAAATCTAGGGTAGTTTCTACAATTGCAACAAACCAGGAATATATAAGTAAAGGGAATAGCGGAAACAATTTTTTATTTTTTTTATCAGTAGCGAAATAAATTGAAACACAACACTCTCTATGGATTGATCGTGATCCCACCCATAAATAGATATTCAAACGCATTAATTTACGTGGTGATGACCAAAACGAAAACAAACCTTTTACTAGAATAATTATTATATTACCACAAGTTCATAAAAAAAAAATGGCAAAAACGTGTATAGCAAGGGTTTGTAAAAATATGCGGCCTCCTGGAAGTAACGCTTCTGTAAATTTCAAAACAAGTCGAGTTAACAAAATAAGTTTTTTTTTAAAGATGCCCATAGGCCCTAAGGGTTGAAACTTGCTCTGATACCACATGTAACAACCCAAAATAAATATCTAATTAACTTATTAACATTAAATTTAAATCAGAGTGACACTTACCTAGCCAAATAAACATGTAATTAATTAACTAAATTCAACTATGAATAGTGCTTACCTGTGGTAGAAGTAGGCTTACCGCAACAAGGTTTTGGGGACGACGCTCCACCCAACCGTAGGCTCAATTGCGCAAGAATTCGCTACAACTGGCCACCTCCGAGCCCTCAATCAACGTACTATTGCCAATGACTCCTAAGTCTTAGAACACCATTCCCCCAAGAGAATGAAAGATGGAATCTTGGAATGATGGAATGCAGGAATGCCTCTCATCTTCCTCACCATCTATTAAATAGAATAAACATTGGAAGGAGAACCACATGCACACGCTCCATGTGTCTACATGCAACTTTCTTTTGATTTTTATCTTTCTTGTTTTATTTCTTTACTTTTCTTTTGATTTTTAGCTTTCTCGTTTTATTTTCTTCTTTTTGATAGTTTTCTTGTTTTATTTCTATTTATTCTTATTTAGAGCTTTAGTATGGTTATTACTATTTTTATGTTTATTATTTTTATTTATTTTCTTGTATATATTTTTAATATCATTTATTATTTAACATTATGATTTATTATTTATTATTTATTATTAAGTGATTACTTATATTATATTATTTAGTAATAATTATTATTTGTATTATTTTATATTATATTATTATTGTATTATTTATATTAAGGGGAGAGATATTACAATTTTGATATTGACATGGAGTTAGGGGGAATTGACCCCAATGCAGATCTGGTAGTGCCATCAGAACCAAAATTAGTAGTCGGATCAAGCAAAGGCAAACAACCAATGGAAGGTACTATTCGTGTAGCTCGACCAACTCATGCTTCCATTAGGTCTAGTTCTATTGTTATTGGTGCTACTACTGAGGTTGTAGATGAGCTTGTCATCTATAACCTTAAAGTAAAGGTTAGGGCTGACTTCACTTCTAGTGAATCCCAGCTCTATCAAGTAGCTATCATTTCTCTCATACCATGCTCAGGGTGCTTGTTTTAGCCCATAGAGGGCATTCTTTAACTTGCACACGTGAGATTCGATCATAAATCTCAAATCTTTCGGGTTGCTCCACATAGACCTCCTCTTTGATTGAACCATGTAAGAACGCAGTCTTGACATCCATTTGATGTAGGTTCCATCCTTGCGAAGCAGCAAGGGCTATGATTGAGCTGATGGTGGTATATTGAGAAATAGGTGCAAATATTTCGTCATAGTCTATACCCTCCTTCTAGGAGAAGCCATGAGCGACAAAACGAGCCTTATACTTTTCTACACTTCCATCAACAACATGCTTTATCTTGTAAGGCCATTTTGAAGTGACAACGCCTTTGTCTTGGGGTTTGGGGACCACATCCCAGACATTATTTTTCATAATGGACTCATATTACTTGGTCATAACATCCTTCCATACTTGATGCTTGACGACATCTGTGAATGATGAAGGCTCATTTTAGATGATTGTGCTCATGATGGTCAGGTATGCCTAATACCTGTTTGGCTTCTTACTTTCATGGAAGGTTCCTCAGGGTGCAATGTGTCCTTCAGCATCATCAAGTGTCCCTCTAAGCCATGAAGGCCTCTTCCTAGAAGAGGAAGGCTCTTGCGGAGGAGGATCAATAGGATCCATAGGTTCTTCCACATCAGGCATCATCTCATCTTCATTTTCCTTCGGTTCCCTGGTGTCAGCTTCTTTAGATCCTCTTAGAGTAGGAAGATTGTCTACTTTGCTAAGAGCCATATCTTCGTCAAAAGTGACATCATGGCTAATCTTGACTTCTCTTTGACGAGCCACATAGATTCTATAGGCCTTAGTATTTTCGCTATTGCCCACGAAGATTCCTTTCTTTCCAGATGCACCCAATTTATTCATTTTCTCCTTCGGTACATGAAAATATACATGGCTTCCAAAAATTCTAAAATGAGATACGCCAGGTTTCTTACCAGTGAACATCTCCTTGGGGGTCTTGGAACCCAATGCTTGATGAGCGCATCAGTTTTGTACATATACGGTGGTGTTTGCAGCTTCGGCCCATAAAAAATTCGAAAGTCTTTGATCATGGAGCATAGCAAAGACAACTTCCACAATCGTATGGTTATTCCTTTTTGCCACACCATTCTACTTAGGAGTATATGGTGTAGTAGTCTCCCTCTTAATGCCAGCCTCATTGCAAAAGTCATGAAACTCATTGGATTCATATTTAGTCCCATTATCAGTCCTTAAGGTCTTAATCTTCTTCTCGGTTTGATTCTCGATCAAGGCTTTGAAGTGGCAAAACCAGGAGAACATTTCATCCTTGTTTTTCAAGAAGTATATCCAAGTCTTGCGAGAATAATCATCTGTAAAAGTGAGGTGATATGAATATCCTCATAAGGAGTTCACAGGCATCATACTAGATATGTCTAAGTGAACCAACTATAATATATCAGAGGTCTTGCTTTGGCTTGAGGGGAATGGTCCCCTTTTGAGCTTTCCTTTGGCACATCCTGGACATACACCTTCTTGTTCTACTAAGAATTCAGGCATCCTTGTCATCATTTGTCTTACATCGGGTAGAACTTTATAATGAAGGTGAGCAAACCTCCGATGCCATAATTTGGACTGAAGAGATGTGTCACAAGACATGACACCTAGCGGACTTCCTCTGACCCGATATAATGAATTAACTCGAAACCCAAGAGTGAAGGCATATTTAATATTCTTTTTCCATACACGTACCTTGCCATCACTGAAGGCCACCTTGTAGCCTTTTTCTTCCATAGTCGAAATGGACACCAGGTTCTTTTTGAGATTAGGTACGTATAATACATCTTGTAGGTGGATTGTATTACCTTGATTCAATTGAGGAGTGACAATTCCTACGCCTTTCACGGGATATTTTGAATTATCTCCAAGAACAATTTCCAGGTTGGTTTCCTTCTCTATCAAATTATAGAGAGCTTCTTTGTATCCAGTGAAGTGCCTTGAGGCACCACTATCAATAAGCCAATTTCCCAGCGAGTCCAGGGGAGCAGAAATAGATAGAGCTGCTGATAGATAATGTTCAACTTGCATTTTGTTAACAATGTTAGATTCACACCTGGAATTTCTTGCCTTCTTGAACGGTTGTCCTCTTCCTTGATTTTCGATACTTCTTTTGCCTTTGCCAGTTGACCTGCCATTCCTTTGATTGCCTTGAGAGGGATTGTGATCATTGTCTCAGTGTGAGTCCCTTTTATCAGGGCATTCCCTTGCATAGTGACCTGATTTATTACAATTGTAACATCGTCCTTTTCTTCCACCTTTTGGTCTAGCCTTTCCTTTGAATTTAGCCCCAGAATCATTTCTTCTTTTAGCATGAGAAGAAAAGGCAATGGGATGACCTTTAAGTATGGGCATTTCTTGCTCTTCCATCATTGTTTCTTCCTGAATGCATCTTGCCATTAATTGCTCAAATCCGGGAATTACATTATTGTTGAGAAGAGTAGTCCTGAATATATACCATTCAAATGGTAGTCCTCCAAGAGTTGTGAGTGTCATTTCCCTGTCAGGAATTACTTCTCCAATAGATAGGAGATCGTTCTTGATCTCAGTGATCCTTAAGAAATATGCTTGCATACTTTCATCTTTTCCCTTATTAATTTCCTTCAACTTATTTCTAAGAAACAAGACTTGATTTGCATCATTAACCTTAAATAAACTCACCAGTCTATCATAGATTTCCTTGGAGGTGTTCAGCTCAAAAACATAGGCCACCAAGTGTTTGTTGATAGAGTCTTGGATGATCTTCCTTCCTTTGAATTCTCCCTTGGTCCATTTTTTCCTAGCAGCAGTGGATGCATTTGATAGAGGCTCAACAATTCTGCCTCCCACATGGCCCAATACTTCCTGCTCTTCTAATGTTAGATCGAGAGACATCTTCCATCCGTGATAGTCAGACTTCTCATGGAGTTTGTCTTCAGTAGGGAAGTGTGTTGAGGACCCCATGTTTTAAGACAGTCTGCCAATCCTTCTCTTTGGTGATTGCTCTTGCTCTTGCTTGGGCTTTGTCTTCACCTTAGCTCTGATACCATGTTAAATTATGGTATGTTCTATGCTTAGAGCAATTTTCTTATTTTTCTTTTTATTAGCCACAGATTAGCAATCACATATACATTAAGTAAAGTGTAGATAGAACATTAAATGATCAACCAAAAAGAAGCCAAGACAAGAGACGCAAGATGTGGTAGCTAGCTAGGGACAAACCCCAATTTTTGGGAAACCCTTTGATCAAATATTCTTTTATATTCAAGAGTTCAGCAGAGAGAAATAGTACAAAATCTAAATTCTGTAATTTTATATTAGCAACAACAAACCCTAGATTAGCAAAATCAAACTTGGTAAAACTAGCTAAAATTGACCTCTAAAATACTTGGTCAATTTCTAGTCAACTTTTCCTTGAATAGTTTGAAGAATCAACCCTAGAACAACCCCAAAAGTTCAGTAAAAGTGCAGATTTCTGAAGTCAACTGCAACCCTAAACTAGGGCAATCAATATTGGTCAAACCAGAGGTTAGATCACCTCGATTTTTGTGCCAAAAATTGTGGCCTGCCTAGGAGAGGCAACCAAACCCAATCCACACTTCTTGGAAGGTCAACGCTGGTCAATGCTAGTCAAAGATGATTTTCTATCCTTTTTCTATGTCCTCTTTGCCCTAAGACGTCTTCCTTTCAGCCACATGTATGAGAGAGAGAAAGCCTCTTTTCTGCACAGGAGAGAGAGAGAGATGTGTGTGAGAGTGAAGTGTCCAAATGAGGAGAATGCACCTTGTATTTATATGCAAAACGTTGAGGTTGAATAGACATGACTGTTGGGCTTCTGAGCTTACATAAGTTTGCTGGCCGACCTTGACAATTTGTCCATAGTCAAAATAAATTCATATCTTCATAAATACTTATCGGAATCAGATGATCTTTAGATCAATCCTACACCTCTCGAAGAGAGGAATCTAGGAAAAATATCAAAAACCATAAATAAGGTGAACCACATGGAGTTTGCCCTAGTTGCCAATTTTAACAGTACCTCCATGGATACGCAGCGAAATGATTCTATCAACATGTTGCAGTGCAGCGAGGAGACTTCGTGTAATCCGTTCTGCTAATGCTCAAGCTCTTCGTCGGAATTTGAGATGTAGGAGCTATCTCTATCCCATGCAATTTGTCCATTTGTTGTAGGATTGATCCAGTCCTCATCACGCGCAGTGATCTTATATATATAGTCCAAATCATCCTCTTCTTCATAATCGCAGACTGGTTCTGTGTATTGCACACGTTCTGTTGGATCTAAGGGAAAAATTACTCAGAGCGCCTTCCTCTCAAATGTCATTCTACGTTTCTTAAGATTAATAACCGCATACATATCTGAGGCCCAATCAATGCCCAATAGCGCAAGGTAAGGATTACTATCGTCCACTATCTCGATCACTTCAAAATCGGCCAGGGCACTTGCTCCTTCAATATCCACTGTAACCCTAGACATGCATCCCATAGGAATGATCTTTTGTTGATTTTCCATGCGTAGTTGGATAGGAGACCATTGCAGCGTAGGTCTTCCCATTCTTTTTCAAGTTTGTTTTGGTAGCACATTTGCATCAGATCCTAGATCGAGAATTACCTGATCCATTTCATACTCTTCAATCTGTGCAGTTAGCCTCATTTCGTGACTTGTTCATTCTTTCTTTTGTTCACTTTTCGTACGACACGCTATTCTGCAGGAGTCTTGACCTTACATGTACAGTTATCAATTAACTCTTGGAGCCCTTCTACCACCTTTCTATTCCGTAACAACTTCATACAGGTCTTTAGAAAGGTAGCTAATAGTGAAGGATCTACATCCTGTGCTTCATTGTTTTTGCCAGGCTTCTCCTTACTTTCTGAGGTAGAGGCCTCAACAAAGCTCATTTTAGCTTCCATAAAGGTTTCCTTAGCCCGGTTTAGATCGAATCCAACTTCTTTCTTGGCAGCCTTTCGTACCCAACCTTCAGTTTCCAGCTGCTTTCCTTTATTTTCTCTAGTGGCAATACCACTTCATGTCACTATATTAATGCTAGGTTCTTCTTTGAGGCTCCGCTCTCATCATCTGAATATTCTGTGTAGGTGTTTGAGCCTTCTTCTCCTACATCTTGGCTATCAGTACCAGGCAATCTTCTATAACATGATCAAACTGTTGGAAATACTAACAGGAGGGATGCATTGGGTTTTGACAGTCGCACGCAAAATAACTTGCTTCTCCACAATTATAACAAATGACTTGCCCGCGACCCCTTCTAGCCCCTCCTCCACGTCCCCTTCCTCGACCCTGGAATCCTCCACGCACTGCACCCGCGCCCTGATCCTCAGGCCGATTTTCCATTTGCATTCTAAATATAGGGCTCCACTCCATCATTAGTTCGTAGCTTCGGCAATTGTGCTCATCATGCCCAATTGATTTATAGAAAGTACAAATAACCACCGTGGAGTTTGCAAAAACTTCTGGTTTTAGGGGAACATGACCTCCCCCAATGAGGTAGTTCTGATAAACAGGGCAATGGTCCTTGTCATGACCCTAGACTTTACACTTCAGGCACCAAATTTCTGCGTGCACCTCAGGCTGGGCTTCCTTCCCCTTTTTCAGGCTTTGCAACTCCATGTGCAAGCTCACTAGCTGTGTTTGAATCTGTTGTACCCCTATATTCGTATCCTGCACGGGTGAAGCTTCTAATCTCATGGCGATCTCCACTACTTTTGCTTGCGTTCCTATTTTCTGATGCAACAATGGTAATCTCAGATGAGGTAGGAGCCAATGTACCAGTCTCTATGCTGAGTATCTGTAATGGTCATATTAGCCTGCTGAATTTGAAATTTTAATCTTTGATCAAAGTTACACATGGACTCGTTTACCCTCTGTTGAATCTCCATGAGCTCTATTACAGACTGGGCCTAATATTTGGGCTTCTTAAACTCACTGTTCAATGCTTGCTGGGTTTCTAGCATGGTTGCGTTGGGCTTATCTGTGCAAAAATTGATGTACCAACTCAACGGTCTGTCCTGCAGTGCTGTGACTAGCTGCGCTTTCTTCATATTGTCATTAGTGATTTGTTGTGCCTTCCATGCAACATCTGCAATGAACCAAAACCGTTCGGGGTCTTCAGTTCCCAAACTCTTAAATACCGACATATTCATTGTGTTCTCATGCTAAATGGTTGAGGTGGTGGAGGTGGAGGTGGAGGTGGAGGCAGAGGTGTACGTGTGTGAGGCAGAGGTGGAGGCAGAGGTGTACATGTGTGAGGTAGAGGTGGAAATGGAGGTGGAGTGGATGGATGAGGTATTCTTGTGATACCCTGACTTACTATCTATAGCGCGCTTGTGATGTTCGCAAGATATTACCTTCATTGTCGCTATCAGGAGATCCTAACAATGCACTGCATTTAGTGCCTGATTCTTGGTTCCTTTTGAATTCTCTCCCACTTCACATAGTCCCAAACATCAATTTAAAGGCATAACTCGCTTTTTGCACAATAACATCTTAATCAAGGTCTTCAAAGATTTCAGATACTTACCTCTTGGTCCTTTGAAGAACCTGTGCTCTGCTTCACTATAGCTGGTGGACATATCGATCGCGAACTCAGTGATGAATCATCCCAAAATATGATCGATCCAGTGGTTGACGACATGCGCGTTGTTATTTTTTGAAGCCTCCAAGCGCTTCACCAGTTCTGGGGTCCACAAAATAGGGCCGTCAAGCTTCCATGTACCCTGACTATTTGCCAATTTGGATAGCCACTCATGCAATTCACAAGGGAAAGAGCAGAAGAATATTTCGTGTTCGTCTGTGAAACTATTCAGCCATTCTTCCTTCGACAAGTGTGGATTTTTGTTCTCTTGGGCTGCAAACACGTGTAGCTTTCGATTGATCCACTTTTCAATTTCATTCTTAGTGGGGAACCACTTATCACACATTCCTTAGCAATATGTTGGTCATGGCAACAAAACCATTTGTTGGCTTGATGGGGCTTGACCTAGGTTCAATGTTAGCTGTGCCAACCAACAAAACCCTAACTGCTAGCCCTTGTGGCAACAACCTGCATAGCGCAGACTTCAGTCTCACCCGAAGCCGTATTAGGGGATGACAGAACCAGGTTTTTGCATCTAGAGGTCTATGTGATGGGTTCTTGCGGCTTCTAGGGATTAGTTCTGTCTTGGCAAACCCTAACCTTTTCGGAATAGTTAATAACAATAAATCTTATTCACACCAATTATATCTTCACGAAGGTCATTAATTAGTCATAACTTGCATAATTTATACTAATCTACCACTTTTGTGCATTAGATAAACATTTATTCATATATTTTCAGATATAGAGCGAAACCACATAAATAGTAGAAGTAAATACAAATAAACAGATATGCAAAGTATGGATCAAAACTGTCTTTATTAGATGTGATCTTCAAAGTACAGACTCTTCTCCTTGCATACTTAGTTGCAGGGACCCGCGTACTTAGCTTGCGGACTTACCAAGGTCTCCGCGCACTCAGTTGCAAGAGCCTGCCCCTTCGCCTAATTACATGAAGTAGACTTTCCTACCTTAGCTTACTTGCCTTAAAACAATGATCTTCTATATTTATGATGCTTATCTAGACTTGCTATGACTTTTCTCTTTATAGCCTTTCTTTTTACAATACCATGGTCTGCGGACCATGGGCGGGTCTCAAAACATTCTTAACACCTAACAACCTAAGGGACTAAAGCCCCTTTGACTCTTACTATCTTCGCGCTCCGCTTCTACAAATCGCGGAGACTTTACATTTTTACAAAAAAGAAATACAAAATTTAACCACAGGGACCCCATCCCAATAATTCACTTTTACATGTTATATAGATGAACAAACTTTTCATATTTTGTCTCTATTGGTTTGGAATTATTGTTTTAAACCTTAAAAAATAGTTTTTGTTGATTAAAAATTAATTAATTCATGTATTTTTTAAAAACTATTCATTGAACTTTGATCAGTTCGAGTTTGACTGGTTCTGGTTTGAAACCCAATTTATCAGGTGGACCAGTTCGGTCACCAGTTCTAGTTTTGAATACTATGTATTGAAACAATCATCCTACTTGGTTTAGCTGCTTAGCATTTCGCATTTTAGAATCAGAAAGTTCGAAGTACAAATAGTGCACTAGCAGCGAGTTTGTGTCACTTCTAACAATACATGAGTTTTTTGGGTTTCCACACACCTGCCCTTATATGAACCATGATAATATTTTTTTAATTATCTATTCTGAACTTGCGAGACAAAAGATGCTGACACTGTATAACGCAGAAGATGTAATCTTGTCTAGATTAAGGTTAGGCAAATGAAAATTGTTATTAGATTGAGTGAAGTCATTGAATAGTAACTACCTAATGCCATTTCCAACATTTTCGATAGATTATTTATCAATAATTTCCAAGAATCATTTACAATTGTTTGATGGTTTCTCTCAACTTATATTGGATTCATCAATACGTTTACATAATAACATGTATTCTCTAACCCAAGACTGATCAATTGTATACATGCACCATACAAAATAAAATACTGAAAAACACTCAATTAAATCAGGAAGTATTAGGATCACAGCTACACTATCATGGGTTGTACCATGTCCTCTTGACTCATTTCAATGTGAGTGCCAATAGTAAATACTCTCAAAGAAATATGAGACTTACAACATGGGGTTGATTGCAAACAATTTAGTATTAATAATTTGTATTTTAACTCTTTATGCCGCAAATCTGTTCATATTTCTTAACAATTGGTGAACATTTCTACATAAAGCAAGAACCAGAAAATGTTTGGTGTAATGATTCCTATGTCTGGTTGAACCCTCATACCCTATGCTGTTTGTTTTACCTCTGATGAAATGGCTTGGTGTCAGCTAAATTCAGTTTTCTTGCATCCAAGAAGCACCTACCCATAACACCAATAATTTCATCATTGAGCCATTTTAACATAACTAGTAGCATTGCCTCTGTCCTTGATAGTAAGTTGAGCAGCATCAAAGACGTTCTCATATATAGAATTTTTTTGTCAACAGATTGACTGGACTCCAAAGTTTCTCTTCTATTGAAAATAAGTATAGCGTATTCTAGTCAACAGACTGACTGGACTCCAAAGTTTCTCTTATATTTTCATTTTCTTTTCAATAATCAAAGTAGACCGTGGGTGGAACCTGTTGTTTTAGCATTCTGTTTTGTGATTTTCCTCCGATGATGTTTTCACAAGTTCTTCCTTATGTTACTGTTTGTCTGCCAATCATAAGCTTCTCATTTTGTGTCCTTGCTAAAGATTCAGGCCAAGACATTAGTTTTTGTTTTGTTCACTGGTTTTTCTAAAGGATAACAGATGGAGGAGCATTTCAGTTCTTGAAACGACAGCCAAGACAAATCTTTGTATTTGGTTTGTGGAATGCTACACTCCACTTCCATACCAGACATTCCTCTTTAAGAGAATACCATTTTGTATATCCTTCATTTGTTTGTTTTTGGGATATAGTAGTACTTCAGGTTCTTGATTGTAACCATGTTAATATGTTATATGACATCATCAAAATGTTTGGTTGTTTTCCAACTAACCTGTCTTTTAATGTGCATATAGAGGCTATGCTAGTTGATTGTGTCCTTGATTCCCTTTTAGACAATTTTTTATGATTTTCGTTTCGTTTTGCCAATATACAAGACGAGGTTTGAAATTAATTGGTCCTTTGCATCATCTTTTCTTAATGTGTTGTGTTGCATTAAAATTCTTATCCTGTATAGCAATTCTGAATGATCTGCCCTGTGGCCTTCCCCTAGTCTTTAGGAATATTGTAGTGTGTTAATGGAAAGGTCCTTTATCTGTTAGGATAGTTGGCAATAGAGTACACTGTTAAGACACTGATTGTGTGAAAGTTGGTGGTTCAAAACTCTATAGGTCTTGCTAACCAAAAAAAGAAAAGAAAGGTTCCTTAATCTATAAAGCAATGACATGAGTTTTTTGATATTATTATTAATCTATAAAGCAAGAGGGGTGCACATGGTTTGTTACACATGGCAAGAGAATTGCAGAAATGTACATGCCGAACTTGAAGACAAAAGTGAAAACTTATAATTACATGGCTAACTTTCACTCTTGAATTAAGTCACCGGATTCGTCCTAAACCCCATGCGAATCTCGAATCCGGCGAATCCGACACGATTCGGTCCGGATTCATGTCCAAATCACAGGACACATCATGTCCGTTTTGGACACGTCGTGTCCGAGGGCGTGTCGCGATTTTCAGGGGCGTGTCACGATTTTAGGACACATGTCCGGTTTCCAGGACTCGCTAAGCTCAGTGCGGGAAAGAAAAGGACGTGTTTGCTCATTAATATTTTCATTTGGCAAGTGATTTGTGCTGTTGCAGCAAGGAGTAGAGCATTTTGGTAGCTTCATGATCAAGTCTAGGCCCTAGTATTGATATCCTATTCATAGTAATGTTAAA